>JAJEJO010000600.1:682639-736226 GCA_020662805.1 Glaucomys volans | reverse complement strand
TTTTTTTTTTTTTTTTTTTTTTTTTTTTTTGGATCAAGAGCTAGCCACATCTTGGATCTTCTGCTCAGCATCTCATCAGGTTGCAGGCCAGTCATTGGCTGGGCTTGCGTTGTTATCAGAAGCCTCAGTGGGGAAAGATCTACTTCCAGTTTGCCTCAGGTTTTTGGCAGAATTCATCTCCTTAAAGCTGTAGGATTGAGGTCCCCATTTTCTTGCTGGCCATTGGTTAGGGGCTGCAAATCCTCTAGAGGTTACCTATAGTCCTCTTCCTACAAAGCCTTCTCCATAGGTACTCTTATAATATGTAGCTCAGTTTTTTAAAGCCAGTAAGGGAGAGTTTCTGACTCTGGGAAGCTAGGCTTAGACCTTAACTGATTAGGAAACCTTCATCTGCAAAAATCCCTTCATTTTTGACATATAACCTAATCATGGGGGTAACATTCACATTCTGTTGGTGAAAACAAGTCTTACAGATCCTACCCTTCCTCAAGAGGAGGGATTATACAGTGTGTGTAAATAGGGTAAAGGGGCACCTTCGAGTCTTGCCTGCTGTAGCTTCCTTTTTTTTTTTTTTTTTTAACCTGTTTCACAGGGGTTTTTATCAGCAATTGGACACCCTTTCCCCAAAATTATTTTTAATCATGGAAGGAAAAAGAGGACTTGGGATTACCTTGAAGTTGAGGAAGAAGAAGACAAACAATTAGCAGACTCTATGGCTTCTCTGGCATATTTAGTATTTGTTCAGGGCATCAGTATTGATCAGCTTCCAATGGTCTTAAGGTAAGAGTTAGTATTTGGTTTATTCATGTATTCTAAAAGAAGCATCAAACTCTCATTTATCTAAGGTCCAGTATATGCATATTAACATACTAGTATATTTAAAATAAAGTATAAACAAAGGCTGTTTTTACTAGTTCTAAATGATACTGGCTATAATAATAATAATGCCAGCAGTCAAATAATAAAAAATCTGTCAAAGGGAATGATGGGGACAAGAGCCAAAGTGTTAAACTGGTCTTGGTTTTGAAGTTTTTGGTGTTTCCCTGGACTAAAAGCAGGGCAGGTGGCTAGATACTACTCACGGTTACTTTTACACATCATATTCTACCAAAATAACTTATGTAATATGCATATTTGTTAAGGCTGCTATAGTAAAGTACAATAAATTAGATGTTTAAAATAACAGAAATGTATTATCCCATAGTTCTAGAAGCTTAGAAGTCTGAGATTAATGTGTCTCAGAAGGTTGGTTCCTTCCAAGGGCTATGAAGAAGAATCTCTTTCATGCCTCCCCACTAGCTTCTAGTGGTTTGCTCCCAGTCTTTGATATTCTTTGGCTCGTAGATCTATTACCCTGTTCTCTGCCTTCATGTTCATGTGGTGTTCTCCCTGTGTACATGTCTGTTCAAATTTCCCTTTTTAATAGACACCAGTCATATTGGATTCAGGCCTACTCCAAAGAGCTCACTTTATATTATCCCCAAATAAGGTCATATTCTGAGTGCTAGAGTTTATGACTCCAACATATCTTTTTGAGGGAGAATACAATTCAGCCTATAACAGTATATTAAAATTTATAAATATGTGTGTATCCATTATCTTTTTTTTTTTCTATTTTAGCCCATCATATCTTTTGCAGTTTAATATGGGGCATATTGAAGTCTTTCTGCAAAGGTAAGATCATTTATATTGTATCTCAGGACTAAATAGTAGTGTTGAAATAGTCCTTGTCAAGATCAGGGAGACTACCTTCTCTTCACAAGGCCCTAATTGATTATTTTATAAAACAGTGAATATTAAGTCTTTTTCTTAATAAGGGATTTTCCAGTTGTCTTATTTTGAAGGTTTTTAACCTTATTTCAAAAGATGGTACATTGAAACACCTCAACCCCACTGCAGCCTTCTCCATCTAAGCAGGGTCAATTAATATAAGAAGTTCATCTTTTTGCTTCATGGACACAATATAAACTATATCAAAAGGAAGTAGAGTTCTTGACCTTACATTTTGTAACTCTGATCATTGGCAGTGATATTCAATTACAGTTTTTCTCATTTGAGGTACTAAGAAACAGGACTTTCTTTTTTTTGTGGTGCTGGGGATTGAACCCAGGGCCTTGTGCTTGACAGGCAAGCACTGTATGAACTGAGCCATATCCCCAGCCCAGGACTTTCTTTTAAAAAAAAAGAAAAGGAAAAAAAAAGAAAAAAGAAGAAATTATACTGTAACAGGTATGCATAATTTCTACAGACAGAAATTTAAGAATTTTGCACAACTCTAAATGTTTTAGAGTTTTGCACAACTCTGTTTTCTTTCCCTATAACAGGTCAAAATTATTTTTTTTAATTTTTATTATTTTTCTAGTTGTAGATGCACAGAATGCCTTTATTTTGTTTATTTTTATGTGGTGCTAAGGATTAAACCCAGTACTTCACACGTTAGGCAAGTGCTCTGCCACTGAATTACAGCCTCAGCCCTAAAATTATTTCTTAACACCAGTCAGGGTCTTGCAATTATTAACTAGTAACACTAGTGACAGTTTATCAGTCTCATCTCCTTCCAGGTGAAGCAAGATTTGTAACATGGCAAATGTCCAAAGCCTCAGCCTACAAGGCAGAAATTTTGCAAGAATCTCCTGACACAAGTAGTTGTAGACTCTGTAGATTTTCTGCCTTTTATATGTCCTAATGATTTTATATTTTTCATGTAGTTTCTATTATTAATACAGTGAAAATATGTATTGTTTTGAATCTTTTTTTTTTTTTTTTTTTTGTACCAGGGATTGAACCCAGGGGCATACATGAGCTACATCCCTATCCCTTATTATTTTTATTTTGAGACAGGCTCTCACTACGTTGCTTAGGGTAGCTAAGAACTTGTAATCTTCCTGCCTCAGCTACCTGAGCTACTGGGATTGCAGGCATGTGCCTCTGTGTCTGGCTGAAGTTCTGTGTTGATATTTCCAAACAATTTAGTCATTGAGTCAAAAATATACCATTTTAACACTTGCATGGCTAGAATCAGAACCTGAAGCCTGATTTTTTTTCCCTAAAGCTCTTAAATATTTAGTTAATAGTTATTATGAATATTTAAAAAGTATTATCACAAGTGGAACATTTAATTATTTTTTTGTACAAAAAGAATTGAAAAAATTTTATAGAATAGCCAATTGGAATATACAAAATTATATCAGTTATAATTTATTTCTTAGCACTTGCTGTTGAAAATCTGTTGATTTGCTATAAATAGGCTCTGAGCAGGTAATTTTGGTCAGATTTGGACCCAAATCAAAAGAGATATTAAAGTAGATGAAGAATTTTGACTAAATCTTCAATAAAATATATCCTTAATGATATGCATTTAAGTCTTTAAATTTCAAATTTTCAAATTTGTTTTTCCTAAAGTGTCATTCTAAAACAATTTATAAAATCATATTGTCAAATTTTAATATTCTCTTCCAGAACAGAAGAGTCTGTTTTCTCCAAAGGATTGGTAAGATTTGTTTGTTCCCCATATGTGTATAATGAGTCAAAATGTATTCTGCTGTCATGTATAACTAATTGGAACAAATTTTTTTAAAAACGATTTGTTTTGTGTATATGTATATATATATATATTTATACATATATATATTCATATCTTATGTGTATTTATACATATACACACATATGTGTGTGTGTGTATGTGTGTGTGTTTTGGTGGTACTGGGGATTGAACTCAGGGCCTCGCACTCCACTACTGAGCCACATCCCGAACCCTTCCATTTTAATTTCTTTTCTTTTATTTTTTTAAATTTTTTGGTGCTGGAGATTGAACCCAGGGGCACTCAACTACTGAGCCAGGGTCTCACTGAGTTGCTTAGGGCCTTGCCTTTGCTGAGGCTGGTTTTGAACTCACGATCCTCCTGCCTCAGCCTCATGAGCGACTAGGATTACAGGCATGTGCCCGCACCTGGCCCCATTATAATTTAAATACAAATCTTGTCAATACAGCTGTTGATTTCACCTTGTATGCATCTGCATATATTTTAATCTGTAGGAACTGCTGGAGAATGGTTTATTGAGAATAGAAGACAACAGTCTACTTTACCAGTACTTAGAAATCAAGAGTTTTCTTACTGTACCTCAGGTAAATAAAATATGTATTCTAATTTGAAAATAATCCCTTACCTATCCTGAACTTTTTAGTAAGGTAAAGATCCTTCCAACTCCTCCTTTGCCACTTCCCCTCTACTTCTGAAAATTCAAGTATATTGCCATCCAATAGAACTTTCTGTTATGATGGAAATGTTCTGTTATCTGGGTCATAGAGTAGAAAAGCCAGGAGCCTTACTGAATGCTTGAAATGTGGCTAATGTGACTCAGGAATTTTAAGTTTAATTTAAATTAATTTGAACTTATATCTATTAGTGGCTACCATAATTGATAACATCTAGTGAAAATGTGTAGCTTCCTTCTTGAATACTTTTTTTCTATAAGGATCTTGGAAAATGAAGTTCCTTTAACTTCATTAGCATGTACTAACTCACTACTAGAACAACATTTTGTTTTTCCCCTCCTTGCAATTATTTTGCCTAATACTCTTTATTGGTTATAATATCCAAATAAGTCTTAGCTATAGAAATTTCTTAATATTTAAATAAAAAAGCATGGCCTTTGTTAATATATTAAGATTGACTATTAATAAATGTACTGCATTTCTACATGCTTGATTTCATTTTCTTACCACTCTAGATATATTTGAAAATTACCATTCACTTTTAAAATCACTTTGTAACATCTCATTCTGTTAATTGCAAAATCAGTAATTACAAAATCAGTAGTTAAGATTCCAATGGAAATAGTAGTAGAATGAAAGTCTTAGGAAAATATTAATTTACTTTACTTTTAAATCTCCTACCCTCACTTCTCTGAATTTTTAGTATCATGTATTTGTTTGCAGTCATTATAACCTATTTACATCAGAATTAATTTTTTTTTTTTAATTTCCAGGGCTTAGTCAAAGTAATGACACTTTGCCCCATTGAGACATTGGTATGTAAATTTGGGGGACTAAATAATAATGAGTTACAATGAGAAATTTTGATAATTTGATCATTATTCATTTTATATAACAATATTGTTTGTTCCATTTTAGAGGAAAAAGAGTTTAGCTATGCTTCAGCTGTATATTAATAAGTTGGATTCACAAGGCAAATATACTTTATTTAGGTATGTATCAAGAATGGCTGATTACTAAATTGTGACTAATTAAAAATCGTTAATACTATGTAATTATTATAGAATATAGTATTTCAGTATGCTTTACATGTAATTCAACTATAGTTAGAAGCTGTATTATAATTAAATGTCTTATCTGTGACAGGTAGAGAAGGGGTTTATCAACTATTTTAGATAATACATATATATCCATAATAGTACATATTTCAGTTGAGTTAATTGGAGTACTCCAAACTTAAAATAGGTTTAAAAAAGATTGAACTGAGATTGCTAACACTTCAGCTAGAACTTTACAATTTTAATAATCTCCAGTATTCACAGTTGAGATTAATAGCTTTAGATTTATGACTTCGACAGGCTTTTCACTGTAGGTTAATATTAGAGCTTACTAACAGTGCTGTTTGAGGCATCTAAGAGTGTGTATAATGCCATACAACCTCAGCTGCAACTATTACACAGGCTTTGTATTGGGATGGGTGTGTTTCCATAAAATATTGAAAAAAAAAAAAAACAGGCAGCATGTTAGATTTGACCTGTAAACTTCATTTCTTGAGCCTTGTTTTAGGTAATAAAAATAATTAAAAACAGATTTGGGCAATATGGAAGTGCTAAAAAGTATCTGCTGGGATTGTTCATTACTGGCATTCTTGATTCTATCTTTTCTTCATTTCTATTAACAGAGTCAGAACTGGTTTATGAAATCCCAGTACTTAGGCTTTACACAAGCTTTCCTATTTGGTTTTACTTATGTCTCTAACCAAGAAATCCCCTTTTTTCTTAAGCTAGTTATGTTAGCTTTCTTTTGCTGTGACAAAAGTTCAAAAATGAACTTTAAAGGAGGAAAGATGTGGGCTGGGAATTCACGAGGCCCCAGGTTTGATCACCAGCACTACCAAAAAAAAAAAAAAAAAAGGAAATATTTATTTTAGCTCATGATTTCAGACAGTGGTCAGTTGGCTTCAAGCTTTTGGGCCTATGGTGAGGGAGAAGAACTCATGGCAGCAAGTGGGTAGCAGAGTAGTTGCTTACTTCATGGCAGCCATGAAGCAGAGAGGAAGGGTCCAAGTGGCCAATATCCCCTTAAGGATACACCCCAGTGACCTAACTTCTTCCCCTAGGCCCCACCTCCTAAAGGTTTTATGACCTCTTAGCACTATCAGCTGGGGACCAGACTTTTAACACATGAACCCTTAGAGGACATTTAAGATCCAAACCATAATATTGGTCATACCAGTTTTCCTTTTATAATTAATCCAGTCCAACCAGCATTAGTCTACTTTCACAGCAATATTTTTGAGAGTTTTTAGGTTATACTGGTGCTCATTTTTTCCATGTTAAATTATTGCAACTGTATGTACAAAGATATTCAAATTTGGTTTATTAGAAATTTTTCATTGGAAATATCCAGTTATAAATAGAATTAACTAGTTAGTAAGAACAATAACTATTGCAAGTGACTTTGTAATTGGTTGATCTCCCTTGCTAATTGTCTTAACTATGGATTTTACATCCCTAGAAATAAAACATGGCTCATTTGAATTCACAAAACTTTCATCATCATTTAGTTGTAATGCAGAATAATTTCATATGTTGTAATTTTGCTTTCAAGGTGCTTATTGAATACAAGTAATCACTCAGGTGTGGAGGCCTTTATTATTCAAAATATCAAAAATCAGATTGACTTGTCATTTAAGGTAAGAGCACAGACAGGGTGTCAGTTGCCAATTTATTCATATGTAGAATACATCAATGTGGGGCTTTGCCCTAGTCTTTTTCTTTCTTTAGTATTAAGGTATATTCTTTCCCTATTTCTCCTCTTTAAAACAAAAACCAAAAAACAAAAAACTGAATTTCCAAGTTTTGTTAACTCTACATTTAAATTGTATTAATTCTTTGAGCTAAAAATATGACATTTGGTTTTGTTGTATGCTTCTGAAAAATAAATGGAAACTTGCCTCATCTCTTTGTGAATATTCAGTATTTTCCACATAGAAAACAGAGAGAACATCAATATTCTCAAATGAGCAGGGTTTGTTTCAGGTGTATGGGAAGTGAATAGAAGTATCAACATTTAAAGTAAAAAAATATATAGATATACATTTGGGCTCGGGTTGTGGCTCAGTGGTAGAGTGCTTGCCTAGTACATGTGAGGCACTGGGTTTGATTCCCAGCACCACATATAAAGAATTAAGTAACAGTTGATCACAACTAAAAAAAATTAAAATATATATATAGATATACATTTAAAATGTGTTAACAGTTTATTCTAAAGGCATCAGGGAATACCTGATGCTAATAAAAAAATTTATCATGCTATTATTTAAACCTTTCCCAATTTTTCTTTTGCTTTTCAGAAAACATATAACAAATGGTTTACAGGACCACAGCTGATTTCTCTTTTAGATTTGGTACTGTTTCTCCCAGAGGGTGCTGAAACAGATTTACTGCAAAACTCGGATAGGTGAGGTGACCATTACTAAGGTTCAAATAGTACAAAACCTAAACCAATAAAATATATATATTTTCCTGTGAATTTATGATCTGGGGTTAGTTGTTAAAATTAAAGATTTTCATATTTAAGTTATTTGATGTGTAAAAACAATAAAATCTCTTTGAAGAATGACCAATGCTCCACTTTTATACCTTTAATGTACCCAGCGTTCCATAGAGATTTGCAAATAGCATTTGTGACTAAAAATTAAGAACCTCATGTATGTAACTTATAAAAAGTTTATGTAATTGGATTTTTTTCATATAAGACATGTAGTTTCACTTTTGATATACTAGATGTTCAGAAATGTTTTTAAGCATTTACAAATAAAAAGAATCTTAAAATCCAGAAATCAAGAGATAGTACTTTTAAATATTAAAGATAACAAGGTTCTAGTGATAAAGATATTTTTAGCATGCATGAGGTCCTGTGTTTAATCCCTGGTACATCCCCCCCACCACACACACACACACACACACACACACACACACACACACACACACAAAAACAAACCAGAAAAAATAGTAATTTTCTCAGTTGCATTTTGTGAACTTAAATGCAAAACAAGAGTAATAAGCTATTCTCCACAAGATGTAATGGTAAGTTTCTGGTGGCAAAAATAGTTATAAAAACATTCTAAAGGTTTTGACTTGTTTTATGCATTGAAATTGCTGTTGATTATGTAAAACCATAAGTAACAAATTATATTTTTAATTAACAGGATTATGGCTTCATTAAATTTATTGAGATATTTGGTTATCAAAGATAATGAAAATAACAGTCAGGTAAGTGAATTATTTGAAAAAGAAACAAAATATTAAGAATTGATAAGCAATGTTTCAGATTTTCTTGGTCAATATCTGCTTAAGCCAGTGTTTAATATCTTAGCCAACTACAAAGTCTGGGAACAGTGCCAACAATTATTCTGACACCTGCAGTTAATTCCCAGGAGCATTTACCATTCCACATCCAAGTTAACTTTCTCTCTCTTTTTCCTGTTGTGCCTCTGCTCTTTTCCTGGATGTACTCAGGCCTATTGGGTAGATAAATTGCAGATCCTAAGTTAACTAACCTTGTGGAACTCAACTTATGTTTGGGTGACTTGTTCAGTTTTCCTCTGACTTACAGTTCACAATTTTAAGTCTGAACATATAAAATTATGATATTTTAATAACATTTCATCATACATAACAAATTTAAGTGTTTCCCACACTAAAACTAAATTTGGTAACAGCTCCTTTTGTATATTGTGTAGGAAGTTGGATTTTTAAAATAATACCACTTCATTAGAAGTATTCATTAAGTAGAAGACAATTTGAGCAAGATGTGTCATTAAAGTTATATTTGCTTTTATCTTTTCCTTTCTTTCTACCTACCCGATTCTAGTAAGTGCTTTCCCTATATGTGTCACTTCTGTTAACTATAACCATCTTAATCATGTGTTGTTAATCTGTTTTTTAAAAGAAAGTATAGGAAGAATGAAAAAATTGATCTTATCTAAGATGCCCAAGAGATTTTTTAATTAAATAAATTATGATTGGGGATGAAAATTTATTAGAAAAGTAGCAGTTTCCTTCCCTTTTGACAGAGCTAATAGATTCATTTATTTGACCTCTTGTTCATCACTCTTCAGCCAAATATAGTTATTTGCTGTCATATTCTAGAGCTTACTGTGGTACCAGGTTCTATTTTTTTTTTGTTTAAGATCTTACTGTGAAAAGTTTCAAATATACAGCAAAGTTGAAAGAATTTTGTGCTGATTATTGATTTACTACTTAGATCCTACCATTTTACTCTGTGTGTTTCATATTCTATCCATGTCTCCACCTTCTGTCCATCCATCATTTTTGATCATTTCAGAATCAGCCATAGACATCAGTATACTTTACAGACATCAGCTTATTTCAGCACCTATTTCATTGAGTTAAATATTTGTCAGAAGTTTTTCTGTGAAGTAAAGTTTTCATAAAATGAAGTGCACAAATTTTAAGTGTATATTCAGTGAATTTTAACAAATACATAGATTGGTTTATCCAAATCCATATCAAATAGAGAACATCATAATCATCACAAGAAGTTCCCTCATGCTCCTTCCCACGTAATTCTGACTTCATTGCTCCATCTCCAGAGGCAGCCACTATTCTGGCCAGGTACTCTGCATCACTTATTATTCACAAAGTTGAAAAAGAAGTACTCATAAAGAATATAAAATTTTCCTTTTCATTAATAATGTGAGTACAGGAAGAATCATTAACTTGCACAAAGATACACATCTAGGAAGCCTAGAAATGGCTATGTCTCCAGGCAGTGTCCAGAGGTTTTGAAATCACAAAAATCCTGATTCCTAAAGGAACTTGTGGTAAAAGCAGAAAAGTTTCAGCATAAGATTCAGCAGCAGTGGAGACCTTAAGGTTTCAGGAAGGTGTCCCTAATTAGGGTAAGGTATGAGTTTTTACCTTTGTAGTTATCAGGAAACGCTGTTAACCTATGTAAGAGATGGTCTGATTTGCTTAACAGAAAGAAAAGGAATCTTTTTTGGGGGGGGCATATTGGGGGGATGAATTCAGGGGTGTTCTACCACTGAGCCACATCTCCAGCCCTTTTTATTTTTTATTTTGAGGCAGGATCTCACTAAGTTGCTGAGGGCTTTGCTAAATTGCAGAGGCTGACTTTGAATTTGTGATCCTCTTGCCTCAGCCTCCCAAGCTGCTGGGATTATATGCATGGGCCACCATACCCAGAGAAGAGGAATCTTAGTGATTAGGAATTGCATAGATTTATTAGTATAATACCAAGGCAGCAAATTGGTTCCCACCTAGAAAAGACTTAAGAGTAGTTTAGCACTGAGCACTATCTGCTTTGATAGCCATAGATAACACCTCACTTTTATTTGGCTTGAACATTTTATGGTGTAAAAAGATACAACCAGCTCATAAAACTGCCTTCTTATTTAATGGTTTAAAAGTTTCTTCCTTAGGGATCAAATATTCCAAATTTTGGCCATATAGGTTACCACATAATTATCATACCAAGGAAATTAGCAAAAAATCGTAGTCCAAGATGGCAACCTGACATCTTTGAGGCAGATAAAGAGCTTGTGCATTATGGCAATGTTTCTCCCAAGTACAATTACAATAGGTCATGTACATAAAATGAGAAGCAAATAAAAAAAAAAATCACAGCTTCTGGAGATATGGGTTAGCTCAGTAATGGAGTATATGTTTAGCATTTGCAAAGCCCTGGTTTCAATCCCTAGCAATTAACCAAAAAAAAAAAAAAAAAAAAAAAAAAAAAAACCGCTTCTTGATTTTTAAGAAGTTTTGGATAAAAGATAAATTATACTCTTGTCATGCTGAATTGTGGAGCATTTTATTCAGAACGACTCCTACCTATCCCTATTTTTGACTGGTTAAGTGTATCAAGAGGATAACAAGTCAGATGAAAAATTAAAAAATATTAGAAAGATGTACAGGACATTTTAAAAAGAACAGAACCGTTCAAAGACAACAAATTGATTCATAATTGCATAATAATCATTTCTTTTCCTGCTGTTTTGAGTTACTGTCCACTGATTTACTCTTCAACATTCCCCTCCTCACCCTACTGTTTCATGACTCTTTCTCCCTGCATCTTGTCAAGAACTTTATTCCACACCTCAGTTTCTTAACAATTTTTATTGAATCTTATAGCATAAGTTATGCCCCATCTCTAATATTAAAACAAATTTAATCTTTATACAAAATGTTATTTATTGGTGGGTATCTTTAGTTATTACTTATTTTTAATTATAATAATTCTAGTGCACAGCCTACAATTATGCTATTCCTTACCTTTTGTCTACTCATAACTTTACTCATCCACCTGCTTGTCCATTGTTTCCTACATAATTTCTAATTGTAATGTCATAGTAAAAGCAGAGTCAAGAGAAATAATGAGATTGCAAAAGCACAAGTAGCAGGGAATTTTTAAAAATTAAATTGTGTAATGTATGTATACATATATTCTTTTTACTTAGGAAAAACCAGCTCACATCATAATACATATGTAAGTCTATATAATCCATTCTTTCCCCAAGATTAAAACATATCCCGGGCTGAGCATGTAGCTCAACAGTAGAGCCCTTGCCTAGTACGTGCAAGGCCCTAGGTTCAATTTCCCATACTGCAAAAGTAAATAAGTAAATGAATGAGTAAGTAAATAAATACAAACATATCCCATGTGAAGTATCTGCTTTGCCAAATGACTTCAGGTGATGAAAGTTCAATATAAGTTGGAGAAGTTCTATAGTATCACTTCATAAATAAGAAGACAAGTACAAGTAGGAGAAAGGGGAAAGCTGGGTCTTGTTCATGTCTTTTTTTTTTTACTTTGTTATTATGGTTGACTGTATCCTTTCTGCGTTTCCTGTCTGGTCTGGCAGTAAATTTTAATTGTGGTATAGAAATGCCTTCTCTTCCTTTTGTGAGAGAGGCTGCAGTAGAATTTGAAATGTATAGTTAAGCCTTAGAACTGAAAAGATTTCAGAACTCTTACATCAATGTCAAGTTACTTCTTTTTCTAAACATTTAAAATGAAAGAAATTTTAAAATTATTTTCTTTATAGTGTTTAATATTCTATTTTCCTTTGTTTTTTTTCTTTTTCCACATTTTTTATTGGTGCATTATAGTTGTACATAATGATGAAATTTGTTACATATTCATTTGTACATGCACACAATAAAGCAATATAATTTGGCCAATATCACTCCCCAGCACTTCCCCCTTCCCTCCTCTTCTCTCCCTCTCTGGTCCCTTTCTACTTCTGATCTCCCTTTGATTTTCATGAGATCCCTGCCTCCACACCTTTCCTTTTTCCTCTCCAGCTTCCACATGAGAGAAACATATGATCCTTGACCTTTTGAGTTTGACTTATTTCGCTTCACATAGTGGTCTCAAGTTCCATCCATTTACAGTACTTTTTAAAGAGATCCAGTAACTTAATGTAAGACAGACAGAAAATATTCTTATTTCCATAGCTTCTTCACTCCTACATGCTTCTAAAAATATTACAGTTTGTTCATCATAGGAAAGATTTGTGACATTATACTGAACAGAACGTGTAACAAATTTAACCTAATTCTGGCATGTGTTTTTATTACCTGAAGTTTTATGATTATGGGCTGTGTATTAAGATAAATTATCACCATTGAAAACAAGGTTTTAATATTGAAAACCTTTTAGATTTGCATTGTTCATTCAGTAGATAATAGCCACATGGGGTAATTGAAATTTTATTTTAAAATCGTAAAAAATTAGAAGTTTACTTCCTTAGTGGCATTGGATAGTAGCATTTTAGGTCACTATTTCTCAGCATATGATCCTAATCAAAATTATCTGGGTGTTTGTTTTTAATAAATGCAAATTACTGGGGTCAGCCCTTTACCTATTCAGTGAAAACCTCTCAGTAAAGCAAGAAATCTATATTTTTAACTAACAGTGAAATTTGAGAACTTCTATGTATTATGCATAAAATATTTAAAAAAAATTTTTTTTTTTAGTTGTAAATGGACACAATACCTTTATTTTTTTTTATGTGGTGCTGAGGATTGAACCTAAGGCCTCACACAGGCTAGGCAAGTGCTCTACCACTGAGCTACACCTCTAGCCCATATAAAAATATTTTTATAGGGTATCATTTGTATATGATAAAGGATAATATTAACTATTTAGAACTAAATAAAACTGGGATTATAGATGCAACTGCATTATAGATAAAAATTCTAATTTAAAATGCTTACATTAGAAAAGAATTATTAAAGGAATTTCTGGTATGATTTTTAAAAATTACATGAAGATATAATGTGTTAATTTAAAAGGGAATGTAAGTACAAATGCAGAAAAATAAAATTATAGGACAACATATCAGTCCATTTGAAAGCTTTAGTGAAATGGAATTTTTTAGATGTAACTTAACTGTCATAGTCTACTAACTCAAAACTCAAGATCAAGGAACAAATAAATCTGTTTGGTAAAGTAGGACCTTAATACCTTAATACAAGTAATATAGTACTCCCCCATTATCCACCATTTTGCTGAATAGCCCCATTAAATCTCATGCCATCCCAACCAGGACATGAATCATCTTTTGCCCAGCATATCTACACTGTATGTTACCTCTTGGGGGTGGGGGGTCCTTTCTAAGACATATTTGCTTAGCCCAAAACTGTCTCATAGAAGTGATTTAATTTTAGGTTTTATATTTAGATCTGTGATCCATTTCAAGTAAATTTTTTATATGGTATAAAGTATGAATTGAAGGAATTTTCTTTTGACTTCAGCACTATTTGTTAAGACTATATCCCTGACTAGTTGGATTATCTTGATACCTTTGTCAAAAATGAATTGAGTTGTATTTTAGATTCTGTTCTGTTCCAACTTCATATGTCTATTCTTTTATCAATATCACATGGTCTTGATTACTGTGGTTTAATAGCATTTTTGTTTGTTTTGGTGCTGGACACATTGAACCCAGGGCCTCAAGCATGCTAAGCACAAAATCTACCACTGAGCTATACTTACCCCGCATTTGTACTAAGTCTTGATCTCAAGTCTTGCAAGTCTGCCAACTTTTTTCTTTTTAAAAATTGTTTTGCTATTATAGGTCCTTTATTTTTCGATATAAATTTTAGAACCATCTTGTCAATATCTTCCATAAAGGGCTACATTTATGATTCCATTTATGTGATATTCTGGAAAAGGCAAAAATTATATAAACAAAAATCAAATCAATGGCTGCTGGAGGTAGGGGAAAATGACTACAAAAGGGCACAGTGAAACTTCTGGGATCACCGAAATTCATGGTGGTGGTTATATGACTACATTTATTTAGAACTACATCACTAAAAGGGTGTGTTTTGCTGTAAATAAGTGATACCTAAATAAACTTGGCTTTAAAAAATAATGAAAAGGATTAGACTTGATATTACACTAAGCTGGAATTATCCCATGAATAAGCAAGCACACCCATTCATTAAATAAAAATCTGCCTTAATGTTAATTTTGGAGGCTGGGGTTGTGGCGCAGTGGCAGAGCACTTGCCTAGCATGTGTAGGGCATTGGGTTCAATTCTCAGCACTGCATATAAATAAATAAAATAAAGGTCCATTGCCAACTAAATATTTTTAAAAATTATTTATTTTTGAATATATTTATATATTAATAAAATTATATCCAGTGTTACATATAGGAAAGGATACTGTGATATAACCTTTACCTCATTTACCAATATGTACTGAAGAACAGTATTTTAATGGCTGTGTAGTTATACGTTATGTAAATGTACCAGAACTTACCATTCTGCTGTGAAATGTTTTCATGAATTTCAATTTTCACTGTTTAAACATTATTTTAAAAAAACATCTCTGCAGTAAAATAATTACAACATACATCTTTTAATTATTTCCCCAGGATAAATTCATAGATATTGAATGAAACAATAGGCATTTTTTTAGGTTTTAAATTCTTTTAGTTCTTCCCTACAACTCTGCTTTTCCTAGCAGTGTAGGACAAATTAAGAGAACAGATTTAGATGAAAAGGAAGTGTGACAGTTACTAACGTAAGTGTGTGTAGATTTTATTTGGAGACCTATAAGTAAAATTTTATGTACTACTTGGCTCAAAATAAGTTCATTTAAAAATACAGTTTCAAATGGTCCATTTCATTTTTATAGTTAGGGTAACTGGGTTGCTCTTTTACCTAAAATATTTTCCAGTGTAAAGAGTGCCTAGAAACTTAATAATACCAGTGGATTTTCTTTTTCTTTATCCCCTCTTTTAAAAATAAAGACTTCCTTAATCCCTTCCTTCAGTGCTGTATCTGGAAATGATCTTGAAATGAAAACTTCTCAGATACATGACAAAATAACCCTAAGCTGCCTCTGATAAATAAAGTCTTCATCTATGTTGGTCAAGAAAGTCCAAATTAGCTTTGTTTTAAAAAAGTTTCCATTAATAGGAAAGAAAACAAATCTAGAACTAGATCTGTAGCCAGGATATAAATGGAAAAGCCCAGGGTTTCATATTTAAGGTAGTCATTGTGGGGATGGTTTGTAGGGGAAGAAAAATGTTTCAAACTGTGTAAAATTATCATTAGATCATTTTATCATTGGATAAAAATTAGAGTCTTGGGGCTGGGGTTGTGGCTCAGTGGTACAGCGCTTGCCTCTCACATGTGAGGCAATGGGTTTGATCCTTAGCACTGCAAAAAAATAAATAAAGATATTGTGTCCATATACAACTAAAAAATATTTTTAAAAAATCAGAGCTCTCCAAACCAGAAGCTAGCCAATGGTACAGTAATGATAATGAGCATAGTGTCCTATGTACATTTTTGTTTCAATTGATATTCATATAACATAACTAGACATAGTATAAAAGTATTTAACATTAAACTGTCTTGAAAAGCAAGGATCATGTTTCATTCATTTTTGTTTCTCCCACTCTGAGTACATGTTTAATAACAGGCAACTGGTAAGTGTTGAAGCAAATAACTAGTTCTTTCATTAATTCTTCTCAACAGACTGGATTATGGGCAGAACTTGGAAAGATTGAGAATAATTTCTTAAAGCCACTTCATACAGGACTTAATATGTCAAAAGCACATTATGAAGCAGAAATTAAAAACAGCCAAGAAAACAGCCAAGGTTGGTAATATGCAATTTTGTTTTCAGTAAATTACTCAAATTCTGGAACTTTCATATTCAAAAAGAACACTTTTTAGTACATACTTGACTTAATGCCAAACAAGGGAACAACAGCTATCATTTTATTTTTAATGAAAATGATTCTTAGTTGATCTGTAAGCCAATTACTAGGAAAATTGGGTTAATGAAAAACCAAATGGAAGCATATTCTGTTTTAAAGTTCAAGTTCTGACTTTGAGTATGGTTGTACTACAAGGTATCATATGTTCTTTTGTATTGCTAGGTCCATTCCCCTAACATCCCTGAGTAAATCTGAACACATTATGAGAAAGAATCTTAGATCCAGAATTACTTTGTCAGAAATTCTCCTATAATAAAAATAAAGACTTCCTTAATCCCTATAATAATCTTATGATCTCTTCCATATATGTATGGTGATATTTTTAGAGGCATTGCTAGAAATTTTGTCTTTTTCAGATTTATAATGACTATAATTCAGATTATACTCTAAAGAAAAGTTTCATGCATCCTATACATGATGAAATAATGTTGTTCATCTAAATTGATACTTTTGATACTTTTATTTGCTTATAACTTGATGTAAATATTCCCTGAGCTGATGTTAAGATTCAGTAATTTACACAAATAACTTGTACATTTTTAATGATGAAGGTAGCTTATAAATGTACTATTAAAATCTGAGGTTTTTACTTATTTTTTTTGTGGGGGGTACTGAGGATTGAACCCAGGTATGCTTTACCACTGAGCTACATCCCCAGCCCTTTTAAAATTTTTATTTTGAAACAGAGTCTCATTGAGGTGCTGAGGCTGGCCTCAAATCTGTGATCCTTCTGCCTCAACCTCTTGAGTTGCTAGGATTACAGGCATGCACCCCTACACCTAGCTCTTGAAGGTTGTTTTTAATGGTTAAGTATGACATGATTTTTTTTTTCTTTCTCTTATAGCAGTCCAGAAGTCTAAGGATCTTTGTTCTGTAACTGTAGGTGGAGAAGAGATCCCTAGTATGCCTCCTGAAATGCAGCTTAAGGTGATTTGAAATTTTTTAAAGCTACATCAAGATGAAATTTTTTGTTTTGTTGTAAAGGCAGCATTAACAACACTAATTTTTCCTGGCATTACAGGTCCTACATTCAGCTCTTTTCACGTTTGATTTGATTGAAAGTGTTCTGGCTAGAGTTGAAGAACTCATTGATATAAAAACAAAGTCTACCTCTGAAGAAAATGTTGGGATAAAGTGAAAGTGTTACTTCCTAAATAAAATCTAATAAAGTACAATATTTTCCATTATGTTTTATTTAATACCTTTATAAAAACAATTTTACTAGAAAATGTAATATAGCTTTTCTCAGTTGTTTCTATAATGATACATTATAGATTGGTATTCATTGGTTTTAAAAACTCAAAATATTACTTTTGAAAATCCAATACAAATTTTGTATCATGATTTCATAAAACATTGAAATGTTTTATTCATTCATATAGGGAGTTTTAAAAAACAGATTCATTTTCTACTTAGTAGGTGTTTGTAATAACATTTTAGAACTCCTAGTATCAAGTTGGATATCATATCACTGTAAAAGTATAGTAAGAAGTTTTCCAGTTCAGGACATTTGATTGGTTCTCTTAGTTTCCTTCTCTTTCCATGCTCAGAAGCAGTCTTAAGGAAGAGTCCTATCACCAAATCTCTAGCAGTTACAGTGTGAAAGCACCTGCAAAGATTAATTTTAGAATAATGGCTGCCCTTGTGGAAAACCTAAAAAATATGCATGACTCTTCCTTTAGTCCTTTAGTCCAAGGAGCTAATTAGAAAAACCTGTATTTTTTTCCCTACTCCATATTCATACATCCAACTTAATTTGTATCATTAAAAAATTGCATGGGTTTTGTTTTTGTTTTGTGGTCCTAGGATTTGAACCCAAGGCCTCCTGCATGCTAGGAAAACGCTCTACTACTTTTATAATATATGTATGTACCAATTATTTTCTAAACATTATTAAAAGAATCATTCAACAAAACTCCTAAAGTAAAATTACTTTTAATTGTATACATGTTATTTTAAATCAATATAAACATCTTTAAAGAATATATTTCAGCATTATAATTTAACAGATCTAATTATTTTGATATTCTTCCAAAAGGATGCTTACAATTGGTACTCTAATTTGGGTTGATTGCATCTCTACCCAGTTTTATCTTTTGAAGTGTTTTCCAAACAGGACTTTGCTCTATGATGTAAGCTTTAGTTGTTATCATTCTATAGCAGATGCTATCTATGTATGGTTTGGAGGTAGTCTGGAAGAAGATATAAACATGCAGCATTATTTATAGAAAGCAAGGTATTTTTTTCAGTCACATAAAAAATACCTAACTTTAATTCAGTCAGCAAAATAGCTCTGGATCACCTATAATTTAAAAAAATACATGTGTTATTAGAGTAATAGGAAAAATACTCAATTTCTATCTTCAGCAAATTTCAAGCATAGCCAAAAAGCAGAACAGGATAAGGGATACATTGCAAATTTAAGAATAAGGGAGACTTAATTTTGCCTAAGGGAGTTAGGGGTATCTGGGTATACATATGAAAAGAAAGTAGACAACTATGGAGAATATTCCATAAAATAATGTTTGTACTCAGTTCATGACTGATCTGGCCAGTATTTATTTATACTTCAGAATTTGAAGGAAGATAAAAGTAACCACTAGGACTATCATATATATAGCTAAATGTTCTTTTGGTCCAAACTGAGTCATAAACGGATAGTAACTACCAGAAAAGAAGATGAGAGGCTGAGTTCAGGCTTAGGAAAGAGCTTCGAGCATGAAATAGCAAATTCTCTGAGGTAAAGAGAAGCAGAGTATTTTGTCAATCTTGCTTAAAAGGGTGTGCAATTTGAAGTTAAAAACCTAAAAGTATATTAGTATTTGTATATAAACGTGTCTTCTTTCCCACATGACTTACCTTGGCTACAGTGCACATAAGATTAATAGCATTCACTGTGTTGTGTACTGGAAGTATCCGTAAGTTACTTCCCAGGAATCTGGGGAAAAAAAAAAAAAAAAAGATTAGTATGTTACAGAGATCATACACCTTGCTGGCATTTGCTCTCTTAAATAGGTGTAGAGAGTACATGAATCTTGATTATTCGTTATGTGTTTATTCTGGACTATGCCACAGGATTTGAGGTAGCTTTATACCCAGAATTTAAGTCTTTAATTTTAAAAAGATTCACTTTTGGTTTAGTCTTGAAGAAGCCCATAAGTCAGCATGAACACCAGCCAATCTGATAGACTAGCTGTTTGACCTAAATTTTAATAAATATAAAAGTAAACATTATAAACTTTATCTTATAGCAAAACAAAACTCACCTGCCTTTAAGTATTGGAAACTGAAGTAAACAATACAGTAAGAAAGAAGAAAAAAAAAGCTTGTAGTGCTGTTTTTCCATACCTCTGCTGAATCCTGAACATTAGTTTCCATTCTTCAGGCCCATGGAGGGCAGCAAACAAAACCAAAAAACTATTTTGGTGAATGTTAATAAACTTCTCAATTTTGGTTAGAAACATTTCTTCAGTTGACATAATGCATTCTTTAGCATTCATTAATAAAAATGCAACTCCTAGAAAAGATAAATGTAATATGAAGTCAACCTGTCATAAAGAGCAAAATTTATAAACTCAACAAAATAAAAAATAGCTGTAGCAAAATATCCAGACCCTAAATGCATAAAGAGTAGAAATTGTAGCAATTCTTAACAAAAATGATTTAGGTAATTTTGAAGTGCTCTATATAAGAATAATTTGCACAGCAATTTTTTCCAGATATGGCACTGTCCACATGAAGGTAATGTCTAACTTTAGTTAAAATTTAGCTTGATTGTATTTTTAAAATTAATCTTTTTGTTACTTAAAAAAACACACATTTTTAATGGCTTATTAGAAAGTATATTCCACAAGATAACAGGTAAGCAGCCAGATGGAAAAGATCTACAGCAAGGTATCTAGGCAGAGGTCTCAAGGAATTTCAATGCCCTCTGTGGGCCCACTACCTCCAGGCACCTTCATGTGTTCAGCAATTTGGAAGCTCCTGTGACTTTTAAAAGCTATAAATCAACAAAAGAAAGGGTAGTCTTAAGCAAATATTCAATTATTTCTTGTTGGAGAACCTTTCTACCAGAACACAAGTAATTATAATAAATTAATACACTCAACAGATATCTGGGATCTCTGAAATAGTATGAAGCACATAAATATGGTCGTGAGGGAAAACTTGATTGAATTATAGTTCTTTAAAAGATGTGGTAAAAATCTGTGGAAAGTGACTTCATGATTATATAATAACTGGATGAATTTGAGCAAATTTATATAATCTCTGAATATACTCCTCTATAACATGGGAATAATTCTTTGATAGGCTTGTCAAAAGGATTAAATAATGTATATAAAGTGGCAAAAACATATAGTAGGTCACCAAAAATACTTCTCCCTGGAGGACTCTATTCAATCAGGAGGAATGAATTTTGAGACTAGAATACTTTCAGCCTGGAGGTCTTATTTCTAAAGAGCTTTTGAAAGCACCAGTTTTCCAAAAGCTTTGCTATAGTTTAGGTCTGTCTGCAGCCTTCTGGATAAAATCCTTTATCGCCATCTCTTTTATCACTTCTGTTATTTCCCAAGCACAGGTGGAGTTGTCCCTTCCCATCTCCCCAGCCTTCTCTTATCCTAATCTAAAACCTGTACTTTGCCTATGACTCAAAGTTGTACAGTTTTATGATTTCAGGAACATTTATTTGTCCCCATACAATTCTTTAATATTTGTTTGTAATCTATTGAATAAACTCTCATAATCATGATTTTAAAAATCTCACTGTTTTTGCATTTAAATTTTGACCAGTGATGTGATGATGTTGGTCTCTTGTTAATACAGTCAATACTTTAATATTATTGATTGTTGGGAGAGTGGCTTTTCTATTTTCATCTTAGTTGCAAGGTGAGTAGTTTTTCCCATCCTCCTCCAGACTCCATTGGTTCAGTTTTAACAACCGTAACCTAAAAAGGAATATATTCTGTAATTGACCATCTGTGCTTCTATGCAGCAACAACAGTTTAACACATTCACCTCTCCCTAAAGGTAATATGTTAAATGTCACATAATTTCTGACTTGCAAAAATTATTAGAATTTATATCAAGGCAGTTAGTAAATATACTGTACCAGAAAGAGAAAATATAATTGATCCATTTTCCACTGTATCTGAATACCGAATCTTGTGGCTTTGATTTTCTAGGGCAGTTGCAATTTCATAACTCTTGAAAAGAATTTTTAGAAATATAAACTTAAAGACATGCTTACAATAACTTTTATTGTAGTTAATGAAATAAATTATTAAAGTTTAATAGTTTATTTTATAATATATCACTTGTAAAGATTTGATCACCAAAAGAGAAACAAAACCTGTTCTCTTTGGAGAAAAACACTTTAAGAACAAAAATATTTTATGCTACTTAAACACTGATTGTATGTTTGGAAATGAATTAATGTACTGTGGATATGTTATTTGGCAGCAGAAATTAAGAACAGTATTGAAGAACTAACCTATTAAAATCATGGAAATAAAACTTTAAAAAAAACTACTTGGAAATGGATTATGACATGTATTAATGTATAACTCTGGAAAATGGATGGTGGTGTGTTTCTTAGATGGTTGACAGAAACGCAAAGTGCCAGAAACAGACGACCACACAGAAGACAACCAATTTGCCAATTCATCAGTTTTATTAGTTATTTTAATATACTCTTAGAAGGTGAGTCAGAAAACACATAGGAAATAGCATCTTCTGGCTCAGATGTTATTTCAAAAATTACCTCATTCCTATTCAACCCAAGAAATTAGATCATATTACCTAAGACACTAAAATTCTAGCAGTTAGGGTTGAAGTTGTAGCTCAGTGGTAAAGCGCTTGTCCAGCATGTGTGAGGCACTGGGTTCAATCCCCAGCATCGCATAAAAACAAATAAATAGCATCACATAAAAATAAATAAAGGTGTTGTGTCCATTTACAACAAAAAATATTAAGTAAAAATCCTAGTGGTTAATAGTGTTTCCTAACTGGTTAAAACTCAAGCTTGTTAGTCTCCAAGTGGATAAAAATATCTTAGGTAGATTAATTTTACACTTTCCTTCAGAACATGTATATTTTAAGCACACAGTCTAAAATTATGTATAAAATATATGCTTCTCTTCCTTCCTAAGAGTATTTTTTGTGCTACTTCTATCTTGACCTAGAGTTCAACTATGGCCCTTTCTTCTATGGTTTTAAAACTGTACATTGCTTTCAGCAATGACAGATTAAGTAATTTAGGCCAACTCTCCAGCTGAAGGCAACTTGAAAAACTGGACAATTAAAAAAAAATGCTTGAATGCATCAGAGAGCTAGCAGGATAGTAAAAACCTAAAAGATGAAGATCTATACAAAAATTCAAAGATATAACCCTGCATTTAGGCCACATCTTCCCTGAGGGCATCTGCCAATTCAGGAAGAGGCAGAAGAATAGCCAAAAGAAGTTTCTGACAAAAGTAGAGCAGCTCTCAATGGGAATGAAGCCCAGCTTCAAACCATTTCAATCCCAGAAATTATATTAAGGTGATACTGAATTACTAGTACTCCCAAGCACTTTGTAGAAGCACTCCCTAGAGCAACCTTTCTCACTCAGGTCTTCTCTATTAGGCCTGATGAATTACAGAATAAAGAAAACTATTTGAGTGACTATTTTTTCAATTTTCCCATTACTAATACCCTTCAAGATGCACAGGAGATAAGTTAATTCCTCATATGCAATAAACAACTGAGGGCTAGGGTTGCCAGATTTAGCAAATAAAAATATAAACCATCCAGTTAAATTTGAATTATAAATAATTACATAATTTTTAGTATAGGTATATCTCATGCAATATTTTGGACATACTTACATTAAATGCATTGCTCATCTGAAATTCAAATTCAAATTCTGTTTAACCTGGCAAATAGGGCATTAGGGGTCAATTCCCTCACAGTTAATTAAGGCTTCTCTAGAGAAATCTGGTATTTTTTGAGGCCTCCAATTACTTCTACAATCTTTCAAATAAAAATTCCAACACAATAAAAAAATAATCAGACATGCAAAGAAATAAGATTACATGAAAGGGAATCATCAAAAATAATAGAGAAATAGACTAACAGGCAATCCATCATATATTGAAACTATACTACAAACCTTAAAACAGGCATGCTTACTATTATGTTCAAGGAAATGAAAGATAAGGTTGAGAATTTCAGATTTTAAAAAAACAAAAAACCCAGAAACAACATAAAAGGATGTAACAGATGTGAAAGAAGGAAGTTTTCTAAAATTTAAGTCCAATCTTTAAAGTGGAAAAAAGCAGTATATCAAGCAGACAAGTAAAGGGAAAAGATAAAGGTGAGAAAAGCATAGACAGAATAACAGGAAAAGGCATGCAGACTTGCAAGTGTGATTCTTAACTGATGAGTATGAAAGATACACATGAGTCAGTTAATTTGGGAACAGTGTTAGGAATAACTGCAGGCAGATTATAAGGACCCATGTGTGCTATGCTAAAGAATTTGAATCATATCTTATTGGAAGAGCCAACTAAAAATGATAATAAAAAGAAAATAATAAAGGTAAAATTAGGAAGTACTGAATTGAGAGAAATAAGTTTAAGAGTTGATTTATGGGCTGGGGATATAGCTCAGTTGGTAGCGTGCCTGCCTCCCAAGCACAAGGTCCTGGGTTCAAGCCTCAGCACTGCAAAAGTAAGTAAGTAAGTAAATAAGTAAATAAGTAAATAAATAAAGTACATTAGAACATGGGATGACATTCCTCTGTTCAAAACCCACTGCAAAAAAAAAAGAGTTGATTTATTGGGCTGGGAGTGTAGCTCAGTGGTAGAGCACTTGCCTAGTATGTGCAAGATTTCAGGTTCAATCCCCATTTACTGGAGGAAAAAAGGAAAAATTGATTTGTCAAAATAAATGGGAAGTTAAGATATGGTTTTCCAAAATATGTTTCAAAG
Source organism: Glaucomys volans (assembly GCA_020662805.1). NCBI lineage: Eukaryota > Metazoa > Chordata > Mammalia > Rodentia > Sciuridae > Glaucomys > Glaucomys volans. Next base: position 711,746 of record JAJEJO010000600.1, on the reverse strand, counting down.
ATTATTAATCCCTTGAAATAGTCCCATAAAATATGAAACAAAAAAATTGAAATTGAAAAACACTAAATATTACTTTGTCTCCTTTGAGGGTTTCATAATACATTTGAGCATATTAAAGGCTCAGAAGAGGAGTATAGAGAAAAAAAAACTAGTTCAACTTTGTTTATACCAGCATTCCAAACAAAATCCATACAATAATCCTTCCTGAATATTGTATCTGTTAATATCCTTTGAAACTACTATTATATCTAGGAAATCTACTCATGTGAAAGTAAATATAAATTTGAACAGAGATGAAAAAGGGCACTTAATAACTGATAGTTTACAATAAAATTAAAAGAATGCCAATAAAAAAACTTCACTACAGAAATGGCAAATTTCATGAGTTCAGCTTAAATTTAACAGCCCTTATGAAATGGGTAAATATTTACAAAATTTTAACTTATAAAATATACTCAGAACAGAGCATAAAAACTTAGTAGAGAAAAATCCATTGTTTTCTTACATTTCTTAAAAGATTACTAGCATAGAAAATTTAATAAGAACCCAATTCCTGTCCCCCACTTTTTTTAGTACTGGGAATTGAACCTAGGGCTTTGTTCATGATAGGCCAGTGCTCTATCACTGAATTATATCCTTACTCCAGGAAAATTACTTTATAACTTTAAGTACAAATAATTTCCAAACCATATAAACTGTTAGGTGCACAAGGAATTTGAAGTAGCAGTGAGGAAGAAAACCACTCTACTCCCTACAAAAATAACATTAAAAAAGAAAACTACAGATTATCAATCTTTGGTAAATAATGATGAAAAATAAAATATTAGCAAACCAAATTTAAAAAGAATATAAGAAAAATCCACAATCACCAAGTAGTTTAATGAAGAAATGCAAAGATTATTTAGATTCTTATGAACAGCTAACACTAAAAATGTATTTTAAAAATCATGTACTTATTTCTGATTAAAAGGAAAGACAGCTTAGATGAATACTAACATAAATATTATTTATCACAATAGGTAATATGTATAATAAAACAATGGAGATATTTCAATTAAAATCAGAAATATTGTTTTGGATGTTCTGGTCACAGCAATATAAATCAAAATAAAAAATATGAGATATAGCTATCAGAAATTCTCATTAATTACACATTTTCATTGATTACCTTGAAAACCCAACAAAATAAACAGACAACATACTATGAAGAGTCAGTGAAGTGCTTAAATATAAAACAAATTACCCCAAACTAAAAGTTTCCCCATATGTATAGACTGAAAACACTGCAGAGAGAGTATCAGACTTAACAATATTAACAAAACTTCAATACTCTAGGTACTTAGGAACAATCTGAAGAAATACTTTAATAGAAATTAAGACCTTCTTTGATGAACTTATTAGTAGACTGAATGTGCGAGTTGTAAAGAAGCAACAGGAACCTCCAAAACTGAAAAGAAAACAGAACAAAGAAGGGGTGGGAGACCCAGAATATCCAAGGACTATGGGACAAACTATATAAGAAGTGTAACATATGCATAATGGACTATCAGAAAGAGATGAAAAAGTGAAAGGCACAAAAGAAACATTTGAAGCAATAACTGACAGTTTCCTCAAATTAATGTCAGATACCAAATCCTATATCCAGGAAGCTCAAGGAACATTAAGCAGGAAAAATTCCAGAAAAGGTATATACCTAGACATATATTCCTAAACTGTAGAAAAATTTCTGAAAAGAAACAAGAGGAAGAAAACAGCTGATTATAAGGGGAGCAAAGATAAAAATTACATGAGTTTCTCTCAGAAACTAGAGTAGCAAGAGATTGGTGTGAGATATTTAAACTGGCGGAAAAAAACACCAACCTAGATTCTGTACTTAAGAAATTATTCTTCAAAAGTGAAGGATAATTGTGCTGTTTATAGCAGCACAATTCACAACAGGCAAACTATGGGGTCAGCCTAGGTGTCTGTCAATGGATGAATGGATGAAGAAAGTATGGTGTGTGTGTGTGTGTGTGTGTGTGTGTGTGTATACACACATATAAAATGAAGTTTTGTTCAGTCATAAAGAAGAATAAAATCATGACATTTACAGGAAAATGGACTGAACTTGAGCACATTATGTTAAGCAAAATAAGCCAAACTCAGAAGGTCAAGGGTCGTATGTTTTCTCTCGTATGTGGAAGCTAAAGAGGAAAAAGGAAAAGAAAGGCATAGGGACAGGTGAGGGAATTTCATGAAAACCAAAAAGACCAGAAAAGGAAAGTGACCAGGGGGAGGGAAGAGTTGAGGGAAAGGGGAAATACTGAGGAACAATATTGGCCAAATTATATTATTATATCATGTGTTTGTATCAAGATGTGAACAATGAATCCCACCATTACATATAATTATAATGCACCAACAAAAAATATGGGGGAAAAAGAGGAGAGAAAGATGATGGATTAGAGGCAATCAGCATTTTACCTACTACCTCAAGAGACTGAATCCAAACAAAGGGTATGATGTCACATGTTAAGGTAGTGGGGCCACAGAAAAGCACTAGAGTGCAACTCTAGAGAGACAGTGACCAGATAAATCCCAGAAATACTGGTTGTTAGAATAACAAGAAAAATAATAAGAGAAATGGAACGCATCAACACTGAGCATCAGGTAGCTCAATAGGGAGAAGCAGCACCGTTTTGGCAGGCTGAAACAGAGAATCTTAGCAATCTCTAGGAGTACAGAGTTCTCTACCAAGCAAATTATGCAGTCTGAGCAGATCAGAATCAGCTAGTATGGGAAAAGAGGTTCCCTGTATGTCCCAGCAGATTCAGATCGTGCTATAATAGGGAGCCATCTTAAGAAGCCATGGTCTGAGCTTACGGCATGGGAGAACCGAAACCACTGGCAGTTCTTAAATCTCCAAGACTCAACAACCTCCTCTCTTCACAGCTCAGTGGGTATTCACCCCAAGAGTCAGTTTGGGCTCAGGAAAGTCACAGAAACATAAATCCACTGAAAAATCCTGGCAATTGGATATGTGATCTCAGAGGTAGAGGGAAGTAGACTTAAAATTGGCAGATTGACCTCTGTGGCAAGTAGCAAAACCAGCTGTGTGTGAATTTGCAAGGGGGCTGGGTCTAGGAGAGGTGCAGCTGGGTTTGGCAGATTGCTTAGGGCCTTTAGGTCCTTACCTCAGTTCAAAGTCCACTGGCTTGGTAGCTTCCCTCATGTACAGAGGTATTCAGAGGATAGTCACCACACTTTGGTCATTTGCCACAACTCTGAGCACTTGACTGTGGGTCTTGGGAACAGAGATGCATAATCTGGGTTGGTCCACCGGCTTGGTGGTGGGTGAGAAAGTTTGGCCAGCAAATCCTACTGATGCTAAACCACTGGCCCTGGATGCAAAAGACAGAGGCTTCAGGCCCTGCCTTTGGCAACTTTGCCTTAGCCTGTACTGGTGGACAAAGAGGGAGCAGAGCACAGCCTATAGATGTCTTAACTGCTCTGACCTGTTTAGGCTAGGACTAAGAAGGAACACACTGGACTGCACCTACAATCCACAACCCCCAGATACCTGGTGGATTCCAGTTAGAGGCTTCTGAAAGAACTGTCTCCATTTTAAATTCTGGCAAGGAGGAATCTTATTCTTTTGCTGTTTGTTTGCTTTCTGTTTTTAATTTGTTCTGTCATTTTGGTTTCTTTTCCCTCACTATTTTATACTATTATCTAATTTTATGTATGTTTTAACTCTTTAGTTAGATTTTTCTCTCTCTTCTTTCTCATTTCTGTTCCATTATTTCTTTCTCTCTCATCATTTCCTATTCTTTCTACCCCTTATAATGTATCTTCATATTAATTTTGCCTTCATTAATGCCTATCTTCTCATTGGCTAGTGGAGTTGTAGAAGTTATTTTCAATAGGTTTTTATTATGTGATGATATCTGGTTTGTTTTTAAGTTGTTGCTATTACTGGTGGGTATTTTCTCCTCTCAAAGTGGTACTAGGGCACTTTGAAATCCAGCACTTTGAAAATGTTGAGTGGGTGCTTTGATTTTGAGATATACTCCCAACCCAGTTGAGAGAATTTGTACCTTACCCTATCTAAGACCTAATCCTATTCAAACTTTGATGCACCATAAGCTTAAACAGGGAAGACAAAATCATCCTGATGTTGACCCAACCCCAAATATAAAGGGTACCTACTGGATATTCACCCCCTTAGCAACACCTCACCCATGAGCAGCCTAGTATAGGTTACTCCTAAACCCTTTCAAAGTGCCAATAAGTTAGGAGGAGTAACCATGGGGTGCACACCTCATATACTCAACCATCTATATCATGTCTGCCTGAACTAGGAGAGGGTCCTCACTCATGCAAGTCCAACAGAGAAACTCGGTCCACCAGGTTCCAACAGAGTATGCAGAGTCAAAATACACTAAGGAGAGCCTAAGAAGCTATGAGGAAACTGCAATACAAAATCTAAATGAAATTAATCTCAGCAGTACACAACAAACCAATGTTCCATAGTACACTATGAAGAGAAGGCTGCATCACCAACAGATGCACAAATCTCAACAGAGAAGATATAAGAGAAAAATAAGGCAACATGATGCTTCCAAAAGTTCATAACTCCCCAATAAATGAATCCATAGATATCAAAATGGATGAAATACCAAAGAATTTTTTAAATGATTGTTAAAGAGATCAATGGACTCAAGGAAGATACAAATAAACAACTGAATGAATTAAGGAAGACAATGCAGAATATGAAAGAACATTTCAGTAGAGATAATGAAAAAGAACCAAATGGAAATCTTTAAAATGAAAGCTTAGTAAATCAAATAAAAAGCTCAGTTGAAAGTCTCATCAATAGACTAAATCAAGGAGAAGGAAGAATAGCAGAGCTTGAAGACAAGGTTAGATGAATGAGAACAATAAGAAACTATGAACATAATGTACGAGATCTCTGGGACAACATTAAAAGGCCAGATTTAAGATTCATGGGTCATGGTTTAGATATGAGGTGTCCCCCAAAAGCTCATGTGAGACAATACAAGAAAGTTTAGAGGTGAAATGATTGGATTAGGAGAGACTTGATTTAATCAGTATACCAAGCCACTGACAGAGATAGATTAACTGGGTGGTATGTACCTTACGTATTTGGGGATATATATGTATGCTTATATATATATGTAAAGTGCATGACATCAATGATACAAGGGGCAGGAGGAGGAATTAGGATTATTTTATTATTATAAGATTCTCACACTGTCTATGAAACAGTGTAGTGTTATTTGAAAGTAGATTCACATTGCATTAAAAGTGTGTAAGGCAAATTCTAGGGTAATCACTAAAAAAAGTATTACTATTATGCTAAGAAAGGAAAGAAAAATGGAATGATATACTCAAGCAAAACTACAAAAGGCAGAAAAAGAATGCAAGATGAAAACAGGAATGAAGAACAAGATCAACAAATTGAGAGCAATAATAAATAGGGTACATATTAATATAAATATATCAATAATTTCTGGCCCCTGGGAATTCTCAAATGTCTTCTGTGGCTACTTCTGAGTTGGATACATCTACTGAGAACATAGAAGACTTTCATCCAAAGAGTATATGATCTATTTCCTTTGTGCAAAGACACCCAGTCATTTTAGCATTAAAAAAGAAACTTTTGCATTTCTATAGGTGAGCAAGCTAGAGCATTCATAAAAATAAAACCATTACTGCAATTTTATACCTGGATTAAAGGAAATATAGAGAATATTATAAAAAAGTTTGTTTTTCCTAAGGTTGATTAGTATAAGGTTTTGCTCTAAAGTTATTGTAGTAAATAGGGTTTAAAGTCTTCTCTCAAAGTGGTGCTATTACTTGGAACAACAGAGGATACACATTGATTGAAAGTATCAATACCAGTGGTTATTCACTGAGCTCAGGAATCTTAAGAAAAAGAAGGTCACCAAATAGTTCCTTGCATAAAAGTAAAAGTGATAAAGACCCCAGCAGATGGGTAGAAACAGAAGCAGTATGAAAATTCAGGGGATCAAACCACCCAAACAGCCCAAAACACTTCTGAAAAGTGATCCCATTGACACCACAGTGGAGGAAATATTGGAGAATTTATAAAGTTCATAGTGAAAATGTTCAATAAGCTCAAGGAAGATGTAAAGAATTAACTTAGAAAACACAGGAAGTGAAAGATCATTTCAACAAAGTGATTCTGAAAAAGAACCAAACAGAAGTCCTGGAAATGAAAGACTCAATAAATCAAATTCAAAATTCAATGGAAAGCGTCACCAATATATTAGATCACTTTGAAGATGGACTCTCAGGCTTTGAAGACAAAGTATGTAATTCTGAAAATAAAGCTGACAATAAAGAAAAGATGTTAAGAGAGCATGATCAGAATATTTAAGAAATCTGGAATAACAATAAGACACCAAATCTAAGAATCATTTGTAGAGAAGAAGATTCCAAAATACAAACTAAAGTATTTCACAATAAATACATAATGACATAATATAAGAAAATCTTCCAAACCTCAGGAACAAGATGGAAATCCAAATATAAGAACATTCAGAACCCCAAATAAGCAAGATCAAAAAAGATTCTGTCCAAGACACATTTAGTGAAAATACTTAATATACAGAATGAAGATAGAATTTTTAAAGCTGCAAGAGAAAAACAGCAGGTCACATTTGAAGGAAAGCCAATTCAGGTTTCAACTGATTTTTCACATCATAACCTAAAAGCCAGGAGGGCTTTCCATGATAAGCAGAAACTAAAATAATTCAAAACCATTAAACCTATACAACAAAGCACTCAATGAAACAGTTCATGCAGAAGAAATTAAAAATAAAAACCAGCATAGAGATGAATCACACTAAAAGAATAGTCAGTTAAAGGAGAATCAAGGGCTGGGGTTATGGTTCAGTGGTAGAGTGCTTGCCTAGCATGTGTGAAGTTCTGGGTTTGATTCTCAGCACCACATATAAATAAATTAAAAAAATACAGGTCCATCAAAGACTAAAAAAAAAATTTTAAAAATTAAAAATAAACAAAGGAGAAATAAGTTTGAATTAAGCATTAGAAATAAACCAAAATCACAGGAAATGAAAATCATCTCTCTATAAATAACAATGAATGTAAATGAACTAAACAATCCAAACAAAAGACATAGATTTGGCAAATTAGATTAAAAACCAAGAGATATTTCTTACAAACAAAGACATCCATAGACTGACCATAAATGAATGGAAAAAAAATGTATCATGTAAATGAAAAATGAAAGCAAAGAGGGCAAAGCTAGCCAACAAAGTAGACTTCAAGTCAAAATTAATCAGAAGAGAAAAGATGGACACTTCATGGTGGACAAGGGAATCATTGACGAGAAGATAAAATGATTGTACATATTTATGTCCTAACCAACAGTGCACCTATGTACATAAAACAAACCCTTCTTAATGTAAAGAATCATATAGACCACAATATAATAATACTGGGTAATTTCAACACACCTCTCTCACCCTTAGGTCATTCAGACACAAACTAAGTAAATACTCCTTGAAACTAAAAACATACTACTAATCAAATAGGCCTAACAAATAACTGAATTCACTTTCTTCTCAGGGGCACATGAAACTCTCTCTAAAATAAATCATATTTTAGGTCACAAAAGAGATCTTAGAAAATACAAAAACAAAATAGAAATAATTCCCTGAATCCTATCAGATTATAATGGAACGGAATTAGAAATCAACAGGATAAAAAACAGAAATCACTTTAACACTTGGAGATTAAACAATACTCTTTGAATGATTAATGGATAGCAGAAGAAATTAAGGAGAAATAAAAAATTCTTAGAAAAAAATGAGAACAGAGATACAATACAACAAAATCACTGGAAAGTATGGAGGCAGTTCTAAGAGGAAAGTTTATAGTACTGAGTTCCTACATTAAAAAAACAGAAGCCAAGCTGGGCACGGTGGCACACGCCTGTGATCCCAGCACTTGGGAGGCTAAGGCAGGAGGATCGAGAGTTCAAAGCCAGCCTCAGCAACTTAGCAAGGCCCTAAGCAACTCAGTGAGACCCTGTCTCTAAATAAAATACAAAATAGGGCCAGGGATGTGGTTCAGTGGTGGAGTGCCCCTGGGTTCAATTCCCAGTACCAAAAAAACAAAAAAAAACAAAAACAGAAGCCAGATGTAGTGGTGCACACCAGTAATTCCAATGACTCAGGAGGCTAAGGCAGGAGGATCACTAGTTTAAAGCCAGTCTCAGCAATTTAGCGAGGCCCTACGTAACTTAGCAAGACTGTTATGGTTTGGATGTGAGGTATCCCCAAAAGCTTACATGTGAGACAATGCAATAAGGTTCAGAGGAGAAATGATTGGGTTATGAGAGTCGTAATCCAATGGGTGAAATAATCCCCTGATGGGGTTAACTAAGTGGTAACTGAAGGTAGGTAGAGTGTGGCTGGAGGAGGTAAGCATTGGGGGCGTGGCTTTGGGGTATACATTTTGTATCTGGCAAGTGGAGTCTCTCTCTCTCTCTCTGCTTCCTAATCATCATGTGAGTCACTTCCCGAAGCCACATTCTTTCCCCATGATGTCTGGCCTCACCTCAAGCCCCGGCTGTCTGTGAACTGAGACCTCTGAAACCATGAGCCCCAAATAAACTTTTCCTCCTCTATATTTGTTCTGGTTGGGTCTTTTAGCTACAGTAGTGAGAAAGGTGACTAAAATAGAGACCCTGTCTCAAAATAAAAAATAAAAGGGCTGGTGATGTAGCTCGGGTTCAATCTCTGGTACCAAAAAAAAAAAAAAAAGCCTTCCAACAATGAAGAGCCAGGACCAAAAGGATTTTCAGTCAAGTTCTACCAATCCTTTAAAGCGAACTAATGCCATCCCCCTCAAATTATTCCATGAAATAGAAAAGAAGGAACACTGTCAAATTCATTCACGAAGCCAGTATTACCCTGATAACAAAATAAGACAAAGACACATCAGGAAAAGAAGCCTTCATCATGATGAACAAAGGTACAAAAATGCTTTAAAAAAAATTGGCAAACCACATTAAGAAGACAGTACATCAAGTGGGTTCATTCCAGGGATGCAAGGTTGGTTCAACACATACAAATCAATAAATGTACCATATAAATAGAGTTAAGGACAAGAATCACATCATTATCTCAATAGATATAAAAAAGTATTTGACAAAGTCCAGAACCCATTCATATTTAAAGCACTAGAGAAATTAGGGATAGAAGGAACTCACTTCAACATTGTAAAGGCTAGATGTGACAAATCCAAGGTCAAATCATACTGAATGGAGAAAAACTGAAAACATTTCCTCTAAAATCAGAAGACAAGGGTGCCCATTCTCACCATTCCTATTTAATGTAGTTCTCAAAACCCTAACCAGAGCAATCAGGCAAGAGAAGGAAATTAAAGGGATACAAAAGGGGAAAGAAGTCAAATTATCTCCATTTGCTAATGACATGGTTCTATATCTAGAAGACACAAAAACTCCACCAGAAGACTTCTATATACAAATTTAGCAAAGTAGGAGGATACAAGATCAACATACATAAATTGATCACTTTCATATACTCCAGTAATGAATCTGCTGAGAAAGAATTCAGGAAAATGATCCCATTCATAATAATCTTAAAAAAAACACCTTGGGAGTAAATCTAACCAAGTAGGTGAAAGACCTCCACAAGGAAAACTACAGAACACTGAAGAAAAGAAATTGAAGACGACCTTAGATGATGGAAAGACCTCCCATGTTCCTGCATATGAAGAATTAATATTGTCAAAATGGCCATCTTGCCATTAGTGTTATCTAGATTCAGTGTAATCCTCATCAAAATACCAATGAGAGTTTTCACAGAACTAAAAAAAAAAAAAATGTCATGAAATTCACTTGGAAGAATAAAAGACTCAGAATAGCCAATGCAATATTGAGCAAGAAGTGAGGTAGGTTAAAATACCTAATCTCAAATTATACTAAGGAGCTAATGAAACAAAAACAGCATGGTACTGGTATCAAAATAGAGATGAATACCAAAAGAATAGAATGGAAGACACAGAAAACCCATAGAGTTGCGGTCATCTGATACTTGACAAAGGTGCCAAAAATATATGTTGGAGAAAATATAGCCTTTTTAACAAATGGTATTGGGAAAACTGAATATCCATATGTAGAATGACTCTAAATGCCTATCCCTCACCCTGCACAAAAGTCAAACTGAAGTGGATCAAAGACCTAGGAATTAAGACTAGAAAGTTTGTAACTGCTAGAAGAAAACATAGGCTTCTCCAACATATAAGATTAAGAAATAAAACTATTTTTTCTTCTCTTAGGTACAGGGTCTCTGCTCTAGTGCCTTCAATCTACTTTGAGTTGATTTTTGTGCAAGATGAGAGACAGAGATTTAATTTCATGTTGTTACATACGGATTTCCAGTTTTCTCAGCACCATTTGTCTAAGAGGCTATCTTTTCTCCATGTATATTTTTGGCACCTTTGTCTAGTATGAGATAACTGTATTTATGTGGGTTTGTCTCTGTGTCTTCTATTCTATACCACTGGTGTACATGTCTATTTTGGTGCCAGTACTATATCCTTTATGTTACTATTACTCTGTAGTATAGTTTAAGGTCTGGTATTGTGATGCCTCCTACTTCACTCTTCTTGCTAAGGATTGTTTTGGCTATTCTGGGTCTCTTATTTTTTCAAGTGAATTTCATGATTGTTTTTTTTAGTTCCATGAAGAATATCATTAGGATTTTAATAGGAACTACATTAAATCTGTATAACACTTTTGGTAGTATGGTCATTTAGACAATATTAATTCTGCTGGAAAATATCATGCTAAGCAAAATAAACCAAACCCCCAAACCAAAGGTCAAATGTTTTCTCTGATAAGCAGATGCTGATCCATAATGGGGGGGGGTAGGAAAGAATAAAGGAAGTTTGGATTGTGCAAAGGGAAGTATGGGGAGGGGAGGAGATGTGGAGATGGGAAGGACAGTGGAATGAGACAGACATTATTACCCTATATCCATGTATAATTACACTACCAGTGTGACTCTGCACCATGTACAGCCAGAGGAATGAGAGGCTGTGCTCCATTTGTGTACAATGTGTCAAAATGCATTGTACTGTCATGTATAACTAAGTAAAACAAATTTAAACATAAAAAAATTAAAAAAGAATAAATATATAAAATTGAAAAGATAAAAAATAAATAAAACTTTAAGAATCAATAAATTGGACAGCATCAAATTTAAAAGTTTCTGCACAGTAAAAAAACAATTAAGAGCACGAAGAGAGAACCTACAGAATGGGAGAAAATCTTTGAAAGTTACTCCTCTGACAAGGTATTAATATCCAGAATATATAAGAACACACACAAAAAACTTATCACCAAAACAAAACAAATAACCCAATAAATAAATGGGCAAAATATCTAAACAGACACTTGTCAAAAGAAGAAACATAAATAGCCAATAAACATGAAAAAATGTTGAACATCCTTGGCAATAAGGGCAATGTAAATCAAAACTACATTGAGATCCCATCTGACTCTAGTTAGAAAAGCAATCATCAAGAACACAAATAATAATAAATGCTGACTAGGTGTAGGGGAGAAGGTACACTCATACATTGTTGGTGGGACTGCAATTTAGTACAGCCACTTTGAAAAGCAGTATGGAGATTCCTCAAGACTTGGAATAGAACCACCATGTGGTTCTATACTACTCCTCAGTATTTATACTACTCCTCAGTATTTATCCCAAAGAACTAAAGTAAGAATACTGTAGTGATACAATCACATAATATTTATAGCAGCACAATTCACAATAGCCAAGTTATAGAACCAGCGCAGGTGCCTTGGATTAAGAAAATGTGGTATTTATACAAAATGGAGTTTTACTCAGCCATAAACAAGAATGAAATTATGGCATTTGCCAGTAAATGAATGAAACTGGAGAACATCATGCTAAGTGAAGTAAGTCAGACTCAGAAAGTCAAGGGTCAAAAATGTTTTTTCTCATATGCAGAAGCTAGAACAAAGTAAGGGAAAAAAGGGGAAGGCGGATCTCACAAAAACAGAGGGAATATAAGTGGAGTAGAAGGAAACTGAGGGGGAGGGATGAGTGACTGGAAAAGGGAGGAAATGAAGAATGATTTTGACAAAATTAAGCTATATACATAGTTGAATATGCCACAGTGAATTTCACCTTTCTACAGATTTATAAAACACCAGTTTAAAAAAATGATAAATAAATGGAAGGAAGACCACAATAGTAGTAGAAAAGAAACAGGAAAAAGGAGGATGGAAGGGAAAAGAGGAAGTACTAGGGACTGAAATGGAGCAAATTAAATTCCATGTATGTATGATTACATCAAAATGAACCCCACTATTACATATAACTATAATGCACTAACAAAAGCATTTTTAAAAAGAACAGACTTCCATTGCTTTTAAGGATATTTTTAAAAGCTGTGCCTGATAACTTTGACTCCTCCAAGCCAAGAATGTTTTGTCTGTGCATGATGCTCATATAATGAATCATCATCAATAATTAGGTGTTGGAAAGATCTATCTCTTTCATGAAGACCAGAAGTAAGCACTGAATTCATTTAACTATGTAACTAAAATTTAAATAAATATGGAAATTATGGTTACAGAAAAATTGTGTCATAAACATTTTCCGTAATTAATAAAAGTTATAAATATTTAATGTAATTAGTATTTGATCATTGATATAATTAATTAAAGTCCTAATAGGAAAGGGAAATTGGTAATGCTCCATTTCACGGTCTGATAAGCTTATATGGGTATTCTCTTTACAATAAATCTGTTTAATGATTATCTATATATTTATGAATTTTCTCTATGTATATTTTACAATTTGGAAAAAGTAAAACAAAATAAACAACAAAACCCCCAAATGCATGATTTTAATAAGAGTAGAAAGAGAATTATTGCCATGGAACATAGAACTGATGATCATATCCCCAAGACAAAAAATATAAAAGAGAGGTCAAAATGCATGGAGGATATTATGAGAAGATCTAACTAACACATATCTAATAGGAGTTCAGAGTAGAAGGAAGGTGAGAAAGGAACAGAGGCAATGTTAAAGATGATGACTGAAACCTGATAAGTGACACCGTTTCACAGATTTATGAAACCTCAAAAGATTCTTTTTAAATCTGCACATTAAATCTATAGAATTCTAAAATGTAAAAAGCAGCCAGAGAGGAAAGACAGGTAATTTTCAAAGGAGACACCATTAAACTGACTGTTCTCTTATGAATGAGATAATCAATAAAATAAGATCTTCAATATGCTGAAAGAAAGTAGCTGTAAAACCAGTGAAAAATATCTTTCAGTTTAGAGCAACTAGAATTCTCATACATTCTTGGTGGGAATATAAACCCCATAATCTCCACATTTATTTAATTTTTAGTTACAGAATTATATGAATGCAATGCTTACTTCTTATAAACTTTAGGAAATAGTTTGGCAATTTTTTATAAACATACACTCACCTTATGACCCAGAAATTCATTACTGGGTATTTACAAGAGAAATAAGAAAACATGTCTACAAAGAAACTTACACATGAATGTTTAGAGCAGATTCATTCATAATAGACAAAATCTGGAAACAATACAAATGTCTATTCTCTAACAAATGGACAATTTGTAAATATTCATACAACAGACTAACTACTCAGCAATAAAAGGGAACGAATCATTATTACATGTAACAACATGAATGAATCTTGGATGCATTATGTTCAGTGAAGGAGATAGACACAAAAAGGTACAAATTGTATTATTTTACTTATAGAAGTTTGAAACAGGCAAAATTAATCTATACTGATGAAAATCAGATCAACAACTGCCTGAAACAGGAGTCTGGGAAGGGCATGAAGGAACTTTCTGAGGTGATGAAACTGTTCTTTATTTTGACTAGAGTGATGGTTACAAGGTACACACATTTGTCAAAACTCTCTGAAATGAGTATTTATAATGTATTTTACTGTAAGCACATTATGCCTCAATGAAATGATTTTTTAAAACATTTTCAAAATCAAGGGGAAATGAAAATATTTTATACTAAAGAAAACAAAGATTTTACCTCTATTAGATCCTCACTGAGGTAATTTCTAAATCATATTCTTTAGATAAAAAGAAAGTGATTAAAAATGGAAAGAGTGAGCCATAAGAAGGAAAGAAAAGCAAAGAAAGCAGGAAAAATAATGGGTAAATCTAAACAAATGCCAACTTCAGAAAATAATGAGTCTTTTATGAAGTTATAAAACAATTAAAATATATGATAATGGGACATAATACAGAAAGGGATGATTGGAATTAAATTATTGTAAGATTCTATTATTTAAGAGGAGGAAAAAGATTGTTTACTTTGGATTTTATGAGGCTAAGTATACATGTTAAAATTTCTAGTATAATTACTAAACGATAGAAATAGAACATATAATTTCCAAAGCTAATTAAAAAAATGAGAAAAATAATCAATAAAAAATAAGGCAAGAGAGAAAAAAAGAAATAGAAACAGTGGAACAAACAGTACAAAGCAAGATGGGTAAATATGATAAATGAACTAGGAATAGTTATTATGGAAAATTAACATGGGTTTCGGGTTTCTTCTCTCAAAATCAGTCTGGAAAAGTTATAGAAATAGGAGAGAAATATGAATTCCAGAAACTTAACAAAAAGAAGCATGCAAAATTCCAGTGAGAGTCAGGTATGATGGCACATGCCTTTAAGTCCAGCAGCTCAGGAGGCCAAGGCAGGAAAACCACAAGTTCGAGGCCAGCCTGGGAGAGTTAGTAAAATTCTTAGGATATATATAGTAAAACTCTTAGTGTTATATAAATATATACACACACACACACACACACACATATGTGTATATATATAAAAATGTATCTATATCTATATCTAGATATATATATGTGGCAGAGCACCCCTGGGTTAAATTCCTAGTACTGCAAATAATACAAAAAAACAAAAACATCTTCCAGTGAGACTTAAGGTTGTATTAAACTAGTAATATGTTATGAAACTGGATGGCTGATGCCAACAGGGCAAAGTGCAGATTGAGGCAGCAGTGACAGGAGAGGGTGGATATAAAGTATCTTATTTTAATTCTTATTCTTGCCATGGAACAATCATTTTCTGCCCCTTAACACCAGATATCAGCTGTTGTACATAAGATAAACATCAGGCAGATGGGGAAGTCCTAAGAGTTGAGTTAAAAAGCGCTGTGAACTGACTGACTGCCCTCAGGTACTCAACTTCCCATCCCCTTCCCCTACAAACTACAAAGACAGACTCCTTCCAATGTTGCTAAGACGGTTAAGATCAGTTTCTCGTTATTTGTCTCTCAAAAATCCTTACATTCACTCTCTCTCTATATATAGAAGTATACACACACATATGTACACACATGCATACATATATATGTATATATACACATATACAGATATTAAGTGTCTAGGTGTGCATATGTGTACATATATGCCTTACTGTTTCTAGAAATATTAACATCTCTACTAGAGCAGGCTTAGAAAGAACTTGAGAAAATTTCCAGCCTTAAAAGACTTAGGATGTTGAACATGGATGCAAAAAGTTTATAATTTAGCTTTAAGATACATTTAGCTTATTATGTATTTCCTGCTCTCCACAACTAATTGTGGATTCTTAAACTATCTTTTAAAATGTGGTTCTATATGAAAATTAGTTTTGTTTAAGATTAATGGCTCAGTGAGCCCCTTTACCTTAAGAGATGAACTAATAATTACTGTGGTTGTCCATTTTATTTCTTCTTTCTCACCACTTTCAGCCATCTGTACGTCTTTAGAGCAGCACAGCTTCCAATGGCACCACAATCTGACAAAATTAAAAACAAAAAAACCATAGAAATGTTTGATGAACAAATCAATGAAAGATAGAACAAAACTTAAGAGTAATGTGAGCATCTTAAAATATATTTGAGCATTAAAATTTGACAATGTAAAAAGTATCTTATTATACTTTTTAGCTTATTCAACATTATATTTTAACAGTTAGAAGCAATGGCTCTCAATTGAGAGCATTACCTTAAAGAAAGAGGACTTATGCCAACAACTGTGAAAGGTCTAAGGTTTTATTTTACTTGTAAGCCAGAAAGTTAACCTGCCAGATTTGCCGGTAAATGGTTGGAACTGGAGACTATCATGTCAAGTGAAACAATCCAATCCCCAAAACCAAAGGCCAAATATTCTTTCTGATATGTGGATGCTAAAGCACAATATGGGGAGGGAGAGTGGAGGTTCATCAGATTAGACAGGGGAGAGGGTGGGGAAGAGAATGGGAAAGACAGTAGAATGAAACAGACATAACTTTCCTATGTTCATATATGACACAACCATATGGAGTTACACAACCGGCGTAACTCCACATCATGTACAACCACAAAAATGGGAAGTTATACTCCATGTACGTACGATATGTCAAAATATAATCTACCATCAGGTATAACTAAAAGAACAAATAAAAATATTTAAAAATAATTTTAAAAAGTTAATCAGCCAAAGTTCCATTCATATTTAGATCTAAAACCCAGAGAGCTGGGCATGGTGGCGCACACCTGTAGTCCCAGCGACTTGGGAGGCTAAGGTAGGAGGATCGAGAGTTCAAAGCCAGCCTCAGCACTTAGCAAGACCCTAAGCAACTCAGTGAGACCCTGTCTCTAAATAAAATACAAAATAGGGCTGGGGGCGTGGCTCAGTGGTACCCTAGTGCCAAAAAAATAAATAAATAAAACAAAACCCAGAGACAAAGATAATTTTTTTTTTTTTTTTTTTTACTCACAACAATAGCTAGAGTATCATAGTTTTCTTGCACCAGGTCCCACAGGGTAATGGGATAAAGACCAAGTGACACTGGCATACACAATGGGCTGTAGTATGGGAAAGGAACCAGAGTACAGGAAACCAATCTTTTATAAACAAGTTTGCCTTATACTCTAGAGAGAAATACTATATCTTACAAAGCTATTAGTTATACAAATATCCTTGAAAAAATAGTTCACAGGTAGGGCCTGAATATATGCAATTCCAACAAGTACATAGGTGATGCTGATAATGCTGGTCTAAGGACTGTACTTTAACAATCACTGCATTAAGGGAAGAAAGACTGTTCTGGAGAACAAACTCTATACAATATAACATTATATAATGGAGACCAGCCTTAAAGAGAATTTCAAGAAGTTCAATGTGCTAAAATTTACAGTATATACTTTTGAGATGGTTGGGAAGAAAATAAAAATTACTGCAAATCTAGTAGCATAAAATTGAATCTCACTATGCTCTAAATTTTTCTTTTCTGATTACACTGAGCCTTAACATCTTTAAGCTATGTTTCCATCTCTGTGAAATGCGTGTCTTTTGCTCATTTTTCTATTAGAGTTTCCTTTCTTTTTCTCATTTGTTGGTAGGATTCCTTTCTTCTTTTCCTTTCCTTTCTTTTTTTAACAAGGGGAATGTGCAAATGCAGTCCCTTACTTTCACAAACTATGCAGCCAACTGTCCCACATTTAGGGAAATCAACAGGATCAGTACACCTGGGAGTGCAATGAATAAGTCTCACCCTGGGAAGACCATCTTCATAATCATGATGTCTCCTCTGCCAGGTGAACATGAATTTCTTTTCTAAACATTAATTCTTTATCAGCAAGGTAGGTTTTCTCCCATCTTTGACTTGGCTTTTCCCTTTCTTTAGATAATATTTGATACACACAAAGTATTATTTCTAATATAGTCATATTTATCAAACTTCTTATTTAGTTAGCACTTCTTGTTTCTTATTTTAAAATCCTGGGGTTGTAGCTCAGTGGTAGAGTGCTTGCCTAGCACATGTGAGGAACTGGGTTCAATCCTGAGCCCCACATATAAATAAATAAATAAATAAATAAATAAATAAAACAAAATAAAATAAAAATATTGTGTCCATCTACAACTGAAAAAAAAGAAAAAAGAAATCCTTCCTAAGCTAGGAATGGTGGCACATGCCTATAATCCCAATGGCTCAGGATCGTAGGTTTGAAGCCAGCCTTAACAAATTTGTGAGGCCCTAAGCAACTTGGCAAGACCTTGTCTCTAAATAAAAATATTAAAATAAAGGGCTGGGGATGTGGCTCAGTGATTAAGCACCCCTTGGTTCAATCCTGGTACCAAAAAAACAAAAATCCTTTCTACCTCATAATTATAAATATTAATAGTTTTCTAGATTTTTAGCTTGCCCTCCCATATGTCTTAAATTTACCTGAGTTTTTAGTTTTAATATAATCTGAAGGATACAGTTTTATATTTTAAAAATATGGCTACATCAGCTGGGGGCGTGGTTCAGTGGTAGAGTCCTTGCCTAGACTGTGGGAGGCCTTGATCCCCAAAAAATAAATAAATAAAAAAGTAGGAAAATAAGATATGACTATCTATTTGTCTCAAAACTATGTATTCAGCAGTCCCTCCAACCCTATGTTATTTGTAATGTCACCTCAGCCTCATATTGTTTCCATAAGTCTATCTTAGGGTTCTCAATTTATCATAGTGTTATAAAAAGTCTATTTACATGGGAAGTCCTTTACTTTATTTTTCAATTTCAGCAGTGCAGTAGCCATGTCTGGATCTTTTTTTTTTTTTACCTTGAAATTCTAGAAATATCATTTTTTTTTTTAAAGCTATCAGAAAACTTCTTAAAATAGCATTAATTCCTAAGACAATTCGGAAAAAACTAAACTCCATGTAATTAATATTTTTCATCTCTGAATATGGTAGCTCTCTCCATGTATTTAGGACTTATCAGCTAATGTTTTCCTTTAACATCGTGCCATAAGAATACTCCTTATGGGCGGGTGGGGGGTAAAATTAATAACAGAGTGTGTGACAGATACCATTGCCCTGTGTAAATGCATGAACGCACAGATGGTGTGACTCTACTTTGTGTACAACCAGTGAAACAATAGCTGTACTCCATTTGTGTTCAATTAAAATAAATAAATAAATAAATAAAAGCACAGGAATGTTAATTCTAAAAAAAAAAAGAATACTCCTTATATATTTTTCAACAATATGTAATAGTTACATAAATTTCTGTTGTGTGGATATACATGTTATTTAACCACCATCATTAGTAATTTACACTGGACCTTTGATTTCATCCCCAAATTTTCAAATTTTAAATGACTTTGCAAGAGTATGGAATTATTGATCAAAATCACAAATATCATTATTTCTCCTTATAAAAATGAAGGGGAAATTCCCCTCCTCCTCCTCTTCCTCCCCCTCCCCCTCCCCATGCTGGGAATCCGAACCAGAGTCTTGCACATGCTAGGCAAGTGTTCAATCACTGAGCTTTATCCCCAGCCCATTTAAAGTTTTTAAAAAGGTTACAAAAATGTTTAGTAATAATGAGTATATCACTTTCTTTTCTTTTTTTTTATTATGGGATGCTGAAGATGTCCAAGATCTCACACATCCCAAGCATGCACTCTACCACTGAGTCTCAGCCCAGGGCCCTTGTGATATTAGCAAACTCTGCTGTATGAGAAAGTTTGGAAATCTGCAGCAATTTAGGCTACTCCATTACCAGTTGCTTACTCTTGCTGCTATGGAAACCAACATTTATGCCAGGTAGGTGAAGTCAAGCAAAGAATGCAAAACTAATTCTTTGTTATGCAAAGTGAAAAGAACCTTTTAGAAACACTTTGATATTCACTGGAAAGAAAAGGTGTTACTACATCCCAATTATTTTCCAACAGGATAAACACCTTCAGCTTTTAGATATAACAACCTACTCTGCTTATAAGACCAAAAAAATAACATCTTTGCTCTCATAACATTTTCCTTCTGAGGTAAGACCTTTTAAAACACTGTGAAACCAAAGACTTATGATTAGTAAAATAGATTTCCTATAATTTTGTAAGAAGTTACCATTTTTTATTATCTCAAAGCATAGATATCACCCAGGTTGGGTTATATTAATAAACTTCTGGAGGGAAGAACAGAGCAGCACTACCTGAGTTGTTTTCTTGTTTCTTTGTTTTTCTTGAGACAGTGTCTCACTATATTTCCCAGGCTGACCTCAAACTTAGGCTAATGAGATCCTCAGCATGCAGAGTACCTTGGGCTACAGGTATGCTACAACACACTCAGCACTACCTGAGTTCTTAAAGGAGGAAGGGAAATTACTGCTAAATAAGACTTTTTGGACTGGGAATTGAGGCAAACTTAGAAGAGGACAAGATTTAACTGGTTAGGTTTAAAGATCAACCCAGTATGACTTTGACAACTACAGATATTGGGAATTCTCAAACATTAGATTAAAAACTAAAGTAAATGTGATCAAGAGTATTTAGATTTTTTAAAGGCTAAAATACACAGTATTTAAAGTTATTTCTATAAAGACTCTCTAGTCAGTATCAGAGCATTTTAATATAATGGTTAAGAGCATAGATTTGGGGTTGTACGGCCTAGATTAAAATTCTAGTTGTCACTTACCAGTTATATACATTTGGCAATCACCACACCACACTCTAAAATTTAGGTATCCCCCTTGTAAATTGCAGATAATAGTGCCTCCTTCATAGCACTTTGTGAGTACTAAATCAGACAATATCAATAATATTCATTAAGGGATTAGGGGTGTAGCTCAGTAGTAGAGCACTTACCTAGTACTCCCAAAGTTCTGAAAGTTCTGGGTTTGATCCCTAAAAACACCCAAAACCAAAAAAGGATAAGAGCATGAGTTCTAGAGACAAGCTACCTGATTTGAATCCTTGGCTCTACCACCTACTAGTTTTAAATGATCTGACCTTGGGCAAATCATATAATTTCTTTATGCCTCAGTTTCTTCATCAGTAAAATAGGAATAATAGTACTCCTATCTCATAGGGGTATTAAGAAGTTCATGCTGGGTGTGGTAGCACACGCCTGTAATCCAGCCACTCTGAAGGCTGAGGCAAGAGGATTGCAATTTTGAAGTCAGCCTGGGCAACTTAATAAGACCCTATTTCAAAATAAAAGTTTAAAAAGGATTGGGAATACTTTTACACTGTTGGTCAGATTGTAAATACTACAACCACTATGAAAATCATTATGGAGGTTCTTCAAAAGATTAGGCATGGAACCCTCATGTGACCCAACTATACCTCTCCTCTGTATTTATTCTAAAGAATTGAAGTCAATATGCTATAGTGATACATGCAGACCCATGTTTATAGTCAAACTATGGAACCAGCCTAGGTGCCTATCAACAGACAAATAGAGAAAGAAAATGTGGTTTATATACACAATGAGTTTTATTTAGCCATAAAAAAATGTGAAATTATGTCATTTGCAGGAAAATAGATGGAACTTGAGACTATGTTAAGCAAATAAGCCAAACTCAGAAGGCCAAGGGTCCTATGTTTTCTCCCAAATGTGGAAGTTTGGGAGGAAGAAAGAAAAGAAAGGTGGTAAGAGGGTGATCACTAGAATAGAGGAAAGGGACCAGGAGGTAAGAGAAGGGAGGGAGGGGGAAGTGCTGGAGAGGAACATTGTCAAAATTATAATATTATATTGTGTACATGTATTAATATGCAACAACAAATCTCATCGTTTTGTACAACTATAATGCACCAATAAAAAATATGGAGGAAAAAAACCAAGGGCTGGGGATGTAGCTCAGCACTAGAGCACATGTGTGAGGCCATGTTCAATTGCCAGTATCACTAAAAGAGAGGGAGACAGAGAGCCAGAGACAGACAGAGAGAGAAAACTGATGTGTCTTTATACAAAATGCACTTGAAACAGTGGGGCACAGAACAAATGAAGTAGCAAACATTATTAAAATGTAATTTTGCAAGCTGGATAAGGTAAGGCATGCCTGTGGTCCCAACTACTCAGGAGGTAGGGCAGGAGGATCACTTAAACCCAGGAGTTCAAAAACACCCTGGATTGTTTTGAGATCCCACCTCAAAAGTAAAACATTTGCTTTGCAAATACTACCATTAAAAAACAGACAATGTTCACGAGGTGTTTGTTCTTTTGGTGCTAGAGATCAAACCCAGGGCTTCACATGAAGCTTATGCTACAGAAATTTTATTTCTATTGTCGTTTTTTTCTTCTCCTTAAGAAAATGCTTTATTCCCTTGAATGTTTAAAGTAGTAAAAGGAAATGTGGCCTTTGTTTTACAACAGCATTACATGTCTGTTTTAACCCTCCTCTTAGAATACTAAAATTTCGTGATTATTTTGTAGTTTAGATTTGTAATTTAGACTGTCTTAACATTTCCATGGAGCCTTCCCTGAAGATATTACAATTATGGGTCTCAATCCATATTAGTCACCCAGATATTCAATAAACCTTAAGAAGAACCAGGCTGTGAGCTGCTTTGTGCTCCATGAATCTAACTCATTAAGTCCACAGCATCTTACATAACTTTCAGGCTCACCATTTACAAAGTTTTCTTTAAAATAAACCTGACAATTATCAAGAATACAAGCAACAATAAATGTGGGTGAGGATGTGGGGCAAAGGTACACTCATACACTGCTGATGGAACTGCAAATTGGTGCAACCACTTTGGAAAGCAGTGGAATGGAACCATTTGACCCAGTTATCCCACTCCTAGGCATATACCCAAGAGACTTAAAATCAGCATACTACATGGCCACATCAATGTTTACAGCAGCTCAATTCATGATAACTAAGCTATGGAACCAACCTAGGTGCCCTTCAACAGATGAACAGATAAAGAAAATGTGGTATATATACATAATGGAATTACTCAGCCATAAAGAAGAATGAAATTATGGCATTTGCCAGTAAATGGATAGAAATGGAGACTATCATGTTAAGTGAAAAAAGCCAATACCTAAAAACCAAAGGCCTAATGTTCTGATATGCAGATGTTAAAACAGACTAAGGGGATGTGGGGAGGGAAGAACAGAAGTTCACTGGATTAGACAAAGGGGAATGAAGGAAAGGGTCGGGGGATGAGGGAAAGAAAGACAGAAGAATGAACTGGACATAACTTTCCTATGTTAATATATGAATATACAATCAGTGTAACTCTACAACATGTAAAACCACAAAAATGGGAAGTTATACTCCATGTATGTATAATGTGTTAAAATACATTCTACTGTCATATATATCTAAAAATAACAAATAAAAAATTCAATAAAAAAAGAAGACTGAAACCAAAAAAAGCATGTCTCATTCTCCAGTACCCACATTTCCTCTTCCTTTGAGTGTATACCCTTCTCTGTTATTTGCTTTCCTGAAAAAAATCTCTGCTTGTGCCTCTTTTAACTTGACCTGAAATTCTTTTCTGTGGCATAAGTCAAGAATCTGCCAAGGCCAAGTTGAGGTCCCCTTCTCTCCTCTGGGGACCTCCTCAGATCCTATCTGGTGATAGGGAGACAAGAAGAGAAAGAAAACTGAAATGACTCAAAGTTGATTATAAAGACGGTTCAGAGCAATCATAAGTATCAAAAATGTCAGTAAAAAATGGAATGAAAACACATACATATATACAAATATATATGGATATGTATATTCACACACATACACATACCTACACAAATGCATACATATACATACACAGAATAGCCTTTATTCAAAATGCTTAGGACCAGAAGTGATTTAGATTTTGGACTTTTTTTTATTTTCAAATATTTGCATATATTTAATGAGATATCTTGGGGATGAGGCTCAAGTCTAAATACATAATTCATTTATGTTTCATATATGTCTTATAGCCTTAAGATAAATTTATAACAATATTTTTTAGTGCATCTGTGTTTTGACAGTGCTTATCTCATGAAGATGTGTGGAATTTCCACTTATGGTATCATGTTGATGCCCAAAGTAGATTTTGGAGCATTTTGGATTTCATATTTTCAGGTTGGAGATGCTTAACCTGTATGTATGTTCTTATAATGTGAGTAATGCCCAAAAAATGAACACAAGAAACTGAGCATCAAACTCCAGTGTGGGCTAGGTTTTGAACAACAAATGTAGAAAGTATCATCACCTAACTTACCATTAGAGAAATTCAGACTCAGAGGATGTACCAAAGGTCATATATAAAAGTGATTGGGAGATCTGTTCCTTTTTATTCACCTTTCTTCAATTAGTGTCATCTTTGTTATCTCTTAAGTGAGACTGCACAAAGAAATTTTCTTCCAGAGTATAGTATGGAAGAGGGGTGGGGGGGAAGGAATCTAACATTGGAAAAACACAACCATCAATCTTAGCTAGGTGGTCAAAATCTACTTTGTCATAAACCACATTCACAGTGTGCACATTTGATATAATAATTTCTCTCTCAATAAACCACAATTCTGGTCCTATTTGAGAAAAACATCAAATGAGTTCCAATAGAAGGGCATCTTTGAAATTATCTAAACACCCTCCTCAAAGCAGTCCAGATTACCAAAATAAAGTCTAAAACAAACTATCATAACCAAAAGAAACCTAAGAAAACATTCCAACTGTGCTATCTTGGCTATAATCCTGGACAGATAAAAAAGACATAAGCTATAGACTTTTAATAATAAAGCAGCAATATTGGCTCACTAATTCTAACAGATATGCCCTGCTAAGATATTAATAATGGGGGAAACTAGGTCTAAGATGTTAATAATAAAGGAAACTGGGTGTGGAGTACGTGGATACACTGTGCACTATTTTCTCAATTTTTGTGTAAATCTAAAACTGTTCTATAAAATTATCTACCTTTATGGGCTGGAATTGTGGCTCGGTACTTGCCTAACATGTGTGAGGCACTGGGTTCAATCCTCAGCACCACATGAAAACAAATAAATAAAATAAAGGTATTGTGTCCATCTACAGCTAAACAAAATTTTGAAAAAGTCTACTTTTAAAAAATCTTACTTTTCTTTCAAAGCCCATTAAAAATCTTACCTCCTCCAAGGAACTATCCCTGATTTCCTCAAACTAAATGAGACATCCTTAGTTGGAAGCTGCATTAGGTATCTGTTGAGCTCTTAAGAATTTCTGCCCAACCTGCTTGTTTACAAATGTACTTCATTTCATCTACTAAATCATAAACTTCATATTAACTAAATTTATATTCTCCACATTAATACAAAAGTAGTTCAAAGCAAAATTTAGAAAGAAATCCAAATGAAAGTCACTTTCAGTGATGGTGAGTTAATATCTCCCAAGGCAGTTTCATTCTACTTCTGAACAACTCTAATAGTTAGAAAGTCCTTCCTGCTGGGCTGAAACCAGCTGCTCTATAATTGCCTCATTCATTGCATGAATGAAAGAATGACAAGTTAACTAGTGCCATGAGAGCAGGAGCACCTTCTGGTTTACCAAATCCAGCACTTGACCCATAGCCCATACTCAAAAAACTATTTTTGAGTAATCAAATGAGTAGACTGGGGGGGAAGGACAGAAACAATCCTGTCACCCTTCCTCCATATACAATTTAATTGCCTAGCTAATGACAGTTTTTGGGTGTATAATAATATACCCACATAACTGCATATATAAAAAGGGTACAGTTACTTTTTTGAGCACTTACTGCTTTGTGTATATATACATATATATATACACATTACAGTAATACATTAAATTCATTTAAATCTTCACACCATTATACAAAGGTATTATAAACAATTTAACCAAAGCCAAGAGAATTAGTTTTGCGCACTTGTGAGAAAGGACTTGGGGTCAGCAGATATCCCAAGAGTGTGTTGTTAAGGATCAGGAACGAATCAGAAAACTAGAGCTTGGCAACAAGGCTTCCTCAGTATCTCTGAGGGAGAAAATGACTAGACCCGCCGCCAAAATGAAGACTCATCCACTCCAGAACTATGCAACTCTGGACAAATTACTTCACCTGCAGTTGGCCAGCTTCCTCATCTGAACATAAAGCTTGGGCCCAATGGCCTCTTAAACCTTTGCCAGTTCTAAGGCCCTCAAATTCAAGGTTTTGTTGTTAAGGCTTGTTCTCAAAATCCAGAGTGTTTTCAAATTTAAAGTGTAACTGCAAAATAATCTCCAGTAAATGACTTTCCCTGCTCAGTCCCTTCACTCCTCACTTGAACTGCTGGCCCGCAGCAATCTTCATGGCATCTTTTAATCATTAACTTTTAGTTGACCAGCAAAGCGTAAAGCAAATAAAATATAAAATCACAGGGTGGCTGACAGGCCTTAAAAGCAGCAGTTCAATAATCTTGAACAAAATCTCTGAGGTAAACCCTTTCCAGACCCGAGAGAAGAAAAGGTGGGAAGAAGAAAGCCCGGGGGTAGACTTATCTCGGAAGTTCCAGTCCGAGAAAAAGACACTGGCAGAAGAAAGAAAAACGTGAAGAGACTTATCACTGGTGACCTCACTCCTAGGGCTGCGAACACACCAGAGCGCTTGGCTATCAGAGCCCGCTCGGCCAGCGGCTCTCAAACTTCCAGAACGTTCCACGAGGTGTGAGAATGCTGAGGGCGGGCAGACTGGCCGCCCAGGACCGCCTCAGAGGCGCTGGAGCCCGGAAGCACCTTCTGGGCTTGTGCGCAGCCGCAGACCCTGCTAGCCACGCCCCCACGTCGCTGCTTTTTCAGGGGCCCAGGTTTGCGCCAACAGTGAAGTGGTTGCGAAGAAGCAAGGATTTTCTTTCTTCTTTCTTTCTTCTTTCTTCTTCTTCATCTTGGACACAGTTGTCTGGAATTTGTTTTTCACAATTTTCTAAAATTAGTCTCAGTTCTTGCAGTACGATTATTTAAAATCAAAGTGACCTCATGTTTATTCAAGTCATGAAAAAGACTCAGATTTTCATTAATGTCTATAAATTAACATATAGGGAGCTGTATTTGAGTTTTACCACTCAGTTGTTTTCAGCCCTAACGGAAGCTTACCAAGTTATTAAAGCACTGGTGTTCAGAATGATTAAAATTAAAAAGAAAGAAAAACCATCACTTGTTTATGGTCTAATGGTTAGAATACAAAATTATTTATATATCTTACTTTGTAAAACAAGAATTCCTAGCCGGGCCTGGTGGTGCACACCTTTAATCCCAGCAGCTCAGAAGGCAGGAGGAACACAGGTTTGAAGCCAACTTCAGCAATTTAGCGAGACTCTAAGCAACCAAGTGAGACCCTGTCTCAAAATAAAAAAATAAAGATGGCTGGGACTGTGGCTCAGTGGTTAAGAGCCCTTGGGTTAAATCCCTGGAACCAAAAAAATAAAATAAAAATAAAAAGGAATTTCTCGCAGTGGGAGTGGGAAGAGCTCCAGGAAAAATCTTTAGGGGCATGCTTGTAGTCTTGTAGTGTGGATCATATTTTATACGAGTTAACTTTTTTGTAGGTTTGGCATTTAATGTAATTAGTATTAAAATTAGGTGTAGTCTTTTGCTGTCCCTGTTGGACAAAGCAGGACAGGACACACTGAAGAACCTGCCCTTGCCACACCTACTGAGGTTTGAGAACTCACGATTTCGCATGATTTCATTAATCTTCACCAGAAATACTGTGAGGTATATGTTTTTCAATTTTAGAGGTGAGAAAACTGGGACTTTGAAATTTTAAGCTACTAGCTTAGAATAATATAGCTTGTGAAAAGAGCTAGGATTCAAACCTAAGTTTATCAGATGTCTATAGCTCCTCTTTCACATATGGACCCATTTATAAGATGTGGACACAGCATTTGGATCACATGAATAGTAAAAATGACTTAACAGATAGCTACACAAAATGGAGATAACATTGACTGATTGATTTTCCTTCCTTTAATTTGTCCTTTATTCATTCAATCAACAAATATTTGTGTAGCAGAAAAAGTTTAGTCTCTGAAGCCAAACAGCCTGGCTTCATATCCTGCCAACACCATTTACTTAGTTATACAGCTGTAGGCAACTGACAATTTCTCAGTTTCCTTATCTTAAGGATAGTTGTGCCAGCTTGTAAGTTGATATATGTAAACCTTTTAGAACAATGTCTAAAACATAATAATCACTCAATATGTTTACTTCCCATTATTATTCAAATGGGTTCTTAATTCTACCTGGCAATTGTTTTACATGCACAAGTCCATTCTTTCTCATATATATTCCTAGACAACTCTTTTATACTTTCTGCTGTGATCTGAATGTTTGTGTCTCCCAATATTCAAATGTTGAAACCCAGTGTGATAGTAGTAATAGGTGGGACCTTTGGAAGGTGATTAGGTCATGAGGGCTGTATCCTCATGATTGGGATCAGTGCTCTTTAAAAGAGGCCCGTGGGAGCTTGTTTGCCCCTTTTGCCCTTTGAGAACATAGTTAAAAGATGCCATCTATGAGGAAGGAGCCCTCACAAGACATTGAATCTGCTAGTGTCTTGATCTTGGATTTCACTGCCTTCAAAACTGTGAGCAATCAATTTCTATGCTTTATAAATTATACAATCTAAGGCATTTTTGTTATAGCAGCCCTATGGACTAAGACAGCTCTCTTGAAATCTTCAGAACTTCTTCCTCATTTTCACTTTCAGCAGAAGTGAAATATTAACCATGAGTATTTCATGATTTAATTTTAATAGTATTTAAATATTAAACACTTACTGTTTAAATGAGATGTATAAAAGAATCTACACGGGAACTTCCACAGATGCCCATCAGCACATCCATCCAGCTACCATATCTGTACTCACAGATTCTGATTTTTCTTCCAACTGTAGTGGATGAACTGTGCATGATCCGATGTAAGGCCAACTATCCAAGTGAACATTAGATCCCACTTCTTTCTTCCCAAAGAAAATCATTCCAACAATTCTCCCTGTCTTTCCTATATCATCAATTTTGTCTTCTCCACTGGATCATTCTCCATAGTAAATAAATAGCCTGTTACCATCTTAAAATGTTCTGATCCTACTTCCCACTCCAGATAATCATCTCATTTATCTGCTCTCCTTTACAGAAAAATTCAAAATATTGTTTGTAGTTTGTTTCTAATGCCTCTTCTCCCATTCTTTTTTCTTTTGGGGGAGGGTACAGGAGATTGAACTCAGGGGCACTCAACCACTGAGCCACATTCTCAG
>JAJEJO010000600.1:607823-682539 GCA_020662805.1 Glaucomys volans | reverse complement strand
CTTTTCTTTTCTTTCAATATTTTTTTAGGGACTGGGGCAGTGGCTCAGTGGTAGAGCGCTTGCCTAGCATGTGTGAGGCCCTGGGTTCGATTCTCAGCACCACATACAAATAAGTAAATAAAGTTTCATCAACAACTAATAAAAATATTTTAAAAATATTTTTTTAGTTGTAGGTGGACACCTTTGTTTTTATTTATTTATTTTTATGTGGTGCTGAGGATGGAATCCAGTGCCTCAGACGCTCTAGGAGAGTACTCTACCACTGAGCCTTAACCCCAGCAGCCATTCTTTCTTAAATTTACTCCAATAATTCATTTACTCCAATTCATTTCCACCATGCCACAGAAATTGCTGTTGTCAAGGTCATTGCTAAATCCAGCAGACAACTGTTATTACTAATTTTACTTGGCCAATCAGTGCCATTTGTTACATTTGACCATTTCCTCCTCCAGAAACACATTTCTCCTCATACCATGCGCTCATAGTTTTCCTCTAACCTCATTGACCACTTTTCAGCATCTTTTATTGGTTCTTTCTCAGAACCCAACCTCTTAACCTTGGAGTGTCCCAAACTCAGTCTTTGGTTCTCTTTTCTTTGCTAGCTATAGTCACTCTTTTGGTGATCTCATCAACTCACAGCTTCACATATCAGTCATGAAATCCCAAATTTCCATCTCTAACCCTGGGTTTTTCCCCTGAACCCCAGATATGTATAACCGACTGCCTATGTCATATTCCACTAGTGGACATCTCAAATTTCACAAGTCCAAAACTGAACTTCTAATCCCCCCCACAAATTTGTTTCACCCATAGTCTTCTCTATGTAAATTATAACTCACATTTTTCCTGTTGTTAAGGTTAAATACCTTGATTATCTTACATACCCCATCTAGTCCATCAGGTTATATTATTGCCTATACTTTCAATATGTATCCAGAATCTGAACACCTTCTTGGTCTAACCTATCATCAACTTCACCTGGATTATTGCAATAGCCTCCTAACAGATCTCCCTATTTATACCTTGTCCTCTAAAGTCCTTTTTCAATATAAAAATCAGGGAAATCTGATTAAAACAGAAGTCTGATAATGTCCTCCTTTGCTTCAAACCCTCTAATGGCTCTCAACTCTCTCAAAAATAAAGCTAAACTTCTTTCAAACTTCTTGGCCTACAAAACCCTAGATGATCCAGTTCCTTTATTGGACTCTTCTATTATTCTCTCTCCCACTTGCTGCTTCTGTTCCAGCCACATTGGCACCCTCCCTCCCTGTTTTCTATACCTGCCAGGCATGCTCCTGCCTCAGGGATTTTACATCAGTCTTTCTGTCTGAAGTACCACCACCTTGGCCTTAGCTCACTCACTCTCCTTCAAATCCTAGCTCAAATACCACCTCCAATAAAGCCCACCCTGAAAATGCCCAATTGGAAAATGTGAACCACTCTTTTAGGGTAGTCTTTTAGGGTAGTCTTATTTTTTCATAGTACTTGTCATCTAACATACTATACAGTTTACGTATTTATTAGCTAATTGTTTATTGTGTATGGCCTTTTATTTCCCCCTGAAAGGTAAAGTCCATGAAAACAAAGATTTTTGTTTGGTTGATTCAGTGATAAATCTCTAGCACTTAGAATGTGTCTGATATCTATTAAGCATGAATGAATATAGACAAATGTTGAAGTACCATTCATCCTCATATATAAGATGCTTTCTGGTTTGTTTTAGTGATAACATATCAGACTCCACTAAATGTTAGTATCAGTATCAGTATTACCAATGGGGGCTTCTATTTTTACTGAAATTCTTATTACTTTTAGGCTTGAAATATTTATTCAAGCTTTGGTCTTCTGGGTCCAGGCTAATTAGTCTGCCTGAAAGGTGTTGCTCAAAATAAATGTTTAACACTAACTCTGCTAACAAGTTTTCATTCAAGAGGTTTATATATTGCTAGGACTCACTTGTTACTAGAACAAACAAGGTTGTTTGAGTTGTGCTTTTAAAGGTGTCTACATGATTCAACCTCAAATATATTGAAATTGAATACACAAATATATTTGGCAACTCTATAATGGCCGAACTCCATGATTCACTGCTCCCTAGAATTCTTAGAAATACATTCAATTTACATTTCTGCTTAAAGTCAGAACATTCTTAATTCAGCAGCTTTGAGAAAGTTATAATAAAAAATTAATTCCATAAATTATTGATTTCTTGGATTGAAAATGTATACTTCAACTTGAAAGCATAGAATCAATAAAAAATATATATATTTCATAAACCTTGCAATGCCATATTTCCATATTAGTTGCAGGTTGGCAAGCTATTATGAACTCTGCAAAGAATAGCTGTTTTTTCTGAGATGCTCGATTTATAAGCAGCAGCAAACTCTACTACTATGGTTTGAATGGTTTGATAGACCTATGATAATGAACATAATATTTACCCTTTGAGTCAATTGTAAATGTTGAATAAGCATTTTCTTTTGAGACTCTTTTGCATGTTCTCTTTGTTTTCCCTTCATTCCTGATGGTATTGACCTTGACATTGTAACCCTGTCAAAAGTAAAAAAACATACACAGATAGACTAATGGGGATTGAAGAATGCTGATGAAAGAAAGTGACTATTTTCAAATATTGCCTTTCACCAGTTTTCATTGATATAGGAAACTGACACAATACTCTATTCTCAACCCAGCTATATATTTGTGTTAGTCAACTTTTTGTTGCTATAACAAAATTCCTGAAATAATCAACTTAAAAAGAGGAATGGTTTATTTTGTCTAACAGATTGAGAGGTTTCAGTTTCTTGGCTCCTGTTTCTTTGGGCCTGTGGTGGTATAGTATATTACAGTGAGAAAAAGTAGTGTAGTAGGCTTGTTTGCCTCCTGGCAGCCAGGAAGCAAACAGAAATAGGAAGTGGCCAGGATCCCAATATCACCTTCAAGGGCATGCCTCCAATGACCTAACTTCCATCTACTAGACTCCACTTCATAAAAGTTTCACAACTTCTTGATAATACCATCACTTTGGGACTAAGCCTTCCACTCATGGGCCTTTGTGAAACATTCATGATCCAAACAATCACAGTATATAAATTCTTATTTTTATTTTTTAATTTTTTTTACAATTTTTTGTAGTTGTAGATGGACAGCATGCCTTTATTGTATTTGCTTATTTTTATGTGGAGCTAAGGATTGAACCCAGTGCCTCACAAGTGCTAGGCAAGCACTTTGCCACTGAGCTACAGCCCCAGCCCCAAAATTCTTATTTTTAAATGGGTGAATATAAACAATCTATTATTTTGAAAACAAGAGGCTTAGGTTAATTAAACCATTGATTATTTAAAAAATATATAGTTGTTTGGCCTAAATAGCTTTTAAATTTTCAAATAGATCTGAATACGTATGACTACAGCTTACATAATTAAAGCAAAACATGTTTGGTTTTCTCATCAGCCACTAACAGTGAGTATTTGCACATTCCCACATCATTGGCTCTGTTCACCGTCTTTGACTTGACTTTCCTGGTTCTTAGTTGACTCTCATGATAATATGTGTTTTAGCTACTGTTGGGATAATTTGATTACTAAGCATAACTATAATTCAATGGAGAATTCTTGAAATTTTAGACATTTTGAAAAATTCAAAGGCAAATTGCCTTCAGTGCTCATACTCTAAAAACAACAAAGATAAAAACTGAGCACATATTTATATACATAAGTGATGAATCATCTGAAAGTGAAATGAGAAAAACAACTCCGTTCACAATAACCTAAAAAAAAACAACAACTTGGGAATCAATCTAACAAAGGAGGTGAAAGACCTCTACAATGAAAACTGTAGAACATTAAAGAAAGAAATTGAGGAAAACCTTAGAAGATGGAAAGATCTCCCATGTTCTTGGATAGGCAGAATTAATATAATCAAAATGGCCATACTTCCAAAGGTACTACACAAATTTAACGCAATTCCAATAAAATCCCAATAACATTCCTCATAGAAATAGAGAAAACAAAAACCCAGAATAGCCAAAGCAATCCTGGGCAGGAAGAATGATGCAGGAGATATCAAAATATCAGACCTTAAACTCTACTATAGAGCAATAGTAACAAAAACAGCATAGTATTGGCACCAAAATAGGCAGGTAGATCAAAGGTACAGAATAGAAGACACAGAGACAAACCCATATAAGTATAGTTATCTTATACTAGACAAAGGTGCCAAAAACATAGAATGGAGAAAAGATAGCCTCTTCAACAAATGGTGCTGGGAAAACTGGATATCCATATGCAGTAAAATGAAATTAAACCCCTATCTCTCACCCTGTACAAAACTCAACTCAAAATGGATCAAGGATCTAGGAATTAAACCTGAGATCCTTCACAAAATAGAAGAAATAGTAGGCCCAAATCATTTTCATGTTGGCTTAGGACCAGATTTCCTTAACATGACCCCCAGAGCATAAGAAATGAAAGGAAGAATCAATAAATGGGATGAATTCAAACTAAAAAGCTTTTTCTCAGCAAAAGAAACAATTAATTCTGTGAAAAGAGAGCCTACAGAGTGGGAAAAAACCTTTTCCATACACACTTCAGACAGAGCACTGATCTTCAAAATTTATAAAGAACTTAAAAAACTTTACACCAAAAATACAAAGAACCCAATCAATAAATGGGCTAAGGAACTGGGCAGACACTTCACAGAAGATGATATACAGGTGATCAACAAATATATGAAAAAGTGATCATCATCTCTAGTAATTAGAGAAATGCAAATTAAAACCACCCTAAGATTCCATCTAACTCCAATTAGAATGGCTATATCTGGAACACAAGCAATAATAAGTGTTGGCATGGATGTGGGGAAAAAGGCATACTCATACATTGCTGGTAGAGTTGCAAGTTGGTGTAGCCACTGGAAAACAGTATGGTGATTCCTCAAAAAACTTGGAATGGACCCACCATTTGACCCAGCTATCCCGCTCCTTGATGTCCCAAAGGACTTAAAATCAGCAAAGTACAGTGATGCAGCCACATCTATGTTCATAGCTGCTCAATTTACAATAGCTAGATTGTGGAACCAACCTAGATGCCCTTCAGTTGATGAATGGATAAAGAAACTGTGGTATATATACACAATGGAGTATTACTTGGCCATAAAGAAGAATAAAATTATGGCATTTGCTGGTAAATGGGTGGAGATGGAGAATATCATGCTAAGTGAAATAAGCCAAGCCCTAAAAAACCAAAGGCTGAATGCTTTCTCTGATCAGTGGATGCTGATACATAATGGGGAGGGTGTTCTGGGGGGGATAAGAAAAGAATGGAGGAAGTATGGATGGTGTAGAGAGAATGGGATGGGAGGGGATGGGGGAAGGAAAGATAGTAGGCTGAGACAGACAGTATTACCCTATGTATATGTAAGATTATATGAATTATGTGAATCTACATTGTGAAAAAAAGATATATTCCCTGCTGTATAATTATATCAAAATGGATTCTACTGTCATGTATAATTAAAAAGAACCCATAAAAAAAGAAAAAAAAAACCTTAATACACAAACAAGCAACTAAGTCTGCAAACCAAAATTCCTAAATTTAAGGCATATTGAATTAGATCAAGAATCTACCCAGGTTTCACTTCAAAGTTAGTCAAATTTTACAATATGAAGCAGATGCTGTACAAAAAAGGAGAACATTAAGTCATACTACCTCTTTGCCCCTGGTCTCAAATCAAGGGTCTGTACCAGGTAGAAACTTTACAGTTATCGCTTTACCTGGTAGGTCCAGTTTTTTGAGGCAGCCAAGTTGTATTAATCACCTATTCTTCTTTTCTTCCCTTTACCTGCATTATCCTTCTCATGTTGTTCTACATACATAGGAAAGAGAGCTCCAAGAAAATAGGTGGGACAGAACCAGGGAGAAGACTTCATGTTGAGAAATGTAGGCAGGGAAAGACACAGGATAAGTCCAAGAGCAGTGACAGCTGGAAATTATAGTTTTCCATGTGCTTTATCAATTTAGAATAACAGATAATCAGACAATGATGTAGGAAAATCCAGCCAACCAAAACTGCAATAAATGTATACAGGGAAATTAAAATAATAAGAACTGGCTTATATGTAAATGGTAGGCAGCAAGACCAAGAAAAACATAAACATTCTATCTATTGATAAATTCTAAGTCTATAGACTCTTTCTTTTAGGAAGGTGAATAAAAGACCAAAACAATCAACACAGAGCCTATGAAAAAATATCTCAGAACAAGGAAAAGGAAATGTCAGCATGAAGACTCAAAGGAAAGAAACAAAAATGATCTGCAGTATCCAAAAGAAAACCCCAAGAAACTACTTAAAACATGAATAGATTTTTAAATAGCTATGCGTGTTGTACAAACATGCATCTGGGAAGTATAAGAAGAAACATAGGCTCAAATGGGAAGTCAGTATAATATTATGAGTGAAATAAAGGACAGGAATGATACAAAAATGCAACTACAGAATTACAGTCCACACTGGCAACAAAGAAAGACCTGATTCTAGAAGAATATTGAATCTGTAATGAGGATTACTAAAACACTCCAGAATAAAAAAGAAAAGGTCAGAGGTAGATGATAGAAATAAAGATAAGAGAGAAAAGATAATTAGTGCTCATGAATTAGTGACCAAAACAAAGGAGGGAAATCCCTTAGCAGCAGACAGAAAGGAATAGCTGTTTTTAGCAAAATAAATGACAAAGACCTGCATATCTAGATGTGGCCTGAAAAAGTTATTTTTAATTTTTAATTTTTTTTAGTTGTAGATGGACACAATACCTTTATTTTATTTATTTATTTGGTGTTGAGGATCGAACCCAGTGCCTCACACATGCCAGGCAAGCGCTCTACCACTGAGCTACAACCCCAGCCCCTCAAAAAGTTTTTAAGTTACAGAAGGTGACCTTCAAACATCCATGAAGGAAATAAAAGATGTTACTTAGAAAAAACAAAAATATCACATTAACCTTAGACTTCTTTGCTGCCATAGTAAATTACAGAGTAATTATTTGAAGCTATTTTTCTGCCAACTGAGAGGAAAAACTGGCAGTGAGCACTGAAACAAGTTAAATGAAGATATAAACCTAAAGATTTATAAATACAACCACAATACTAAATAGAGATATACTGCACTCATTTATGCACCTCTTCAGATCCTTCTGACCCCTCATGTCTAAGTACTTGCTTGCTTCCAAGCCCAAGTCACCTTACCAAAGGTTCTGAATTCCTGCAATAAATACTACTTAGTGCTTCAACTGCTATTTTGTCTCCTCACACCATCAGCTGAATCAGGCTTTCCAGGTGAATTTAAAGGCTAGTGTGGACATGGACTCCAGCATACACGCTACGGTGGGTACTGAGCCTTTCAGTGGGATGCAGAGGGGCTCTGGATCCTCCTGTAGCTGCCAGGAGGGTTCCATGTCACAAACAGGAAGTATAACAGAATTAAATCCAGTGGGGCAAATTTCATGCAATGAGTGAAAGGGAGGAGTGAACAGATAAATTGTTCACCCTTCGTCCTATATAGACTTCAGAGATTTAAAGTTTCCCTTAGCCTTTCCCGAGATGTCTTATGTGAATAAGAAATCAGCTTTTTATAATGAAGCTGGGGGCAACTCAGTAACTTGCTACCCTACATTTATTTCCTTCCTTCCCTGTTTTACTGTTTCTTCTCATTGTTGCTTTCTTGAGATTGAACCCTCCAAAAAAAACATTAGTTCCACAAGCTTTGCTTTCTGGCGAACCGAGCTAAAACAAAAGTCAAAAATACTCACACAAGAGAACACATACAAGCTAGGTATAGTGGCACCTGCCTATAGTCTCAGCTACTCAGGAGGCTGAGGCAGGAAGATCCAAAGTTTATGGTCAGAATCAGCATTTTTTTTTTTTTTAAAATGGGTTTTTAATGTTACTTTACCTGTAAGTTCATTCATTTTCTCATACCCTAGAAAACTGTTTTATACTTTCTGCTGAGATCGGAATGTTTTCATCTTAAAAGCAGGGAGTATGGGAGTATGTAGATCCCCAGTACCTCAAAACAAACCAAAAAACCACACATACAAAGATGGAAGTAGAGCACACCAAAACTTATGGAATGTAACAATGGCAGTTTTTTTTTTTAACTTTTAGATGTTGATAGACCTTTATTTTATTCATTTATTTATATGTGGTGCTGAGAATCGAACCCAGTTTTGAGAAATCTCTAGTAATAAACATACTTTTAAAAAGTTATTTAAAAAAAAACATTTAAAAAAAGAACTTCTAGGGGCTGGGGATATAGCTCAGTTAGTAGAGTGCTTGCCTCGCAAGCACAAGGCCCTGGGTTCAATTCCCAGAACTTCTGAGGAACTAGAAAAAGAAAAAACAGTCCAAAATTAGTAGAGGAAGGAAATAATAATGATAGAATAGAAATAAAGGAAATAAATAGACTTTAAAAATACAAAAGGTAAAAAAAATGAAGAGCTGTTTTTTTAAAAAAGACATATTCAACAAATCTTAAGCTAGATTAACTAAGAAAACAAAAAGATCCTCAAATAAAATCAGAGATGAAAAGAGAGTCATTACAACTAATACCACAAAAATACAGAGGCTCATAAGAGAATATTATGAACAGTTATACACCAATATGTTGTAAAACTTAGAAATGAATAAATTCCTAGGAACATACAACCTAGCAAGGCTGAATCATAATGAACTAGAAAAATCTAGACAGATCAATAACAAGATTGAATCAGTAATACGAAGCATCCCGTCAAAGAAAAGTCCAGGATCCAATGGCTTCACTGATAAATTCAACCAAGCATTAAAAAAACTAACACCAATTCTTCCTGAACTGTTCTAAAAAATTGAAGAGGAGAGAACTTTTCCAAACTCTTTCTCCAAGGTTACCATTACCCAGATACCAAAACCAGACAAGGAAGTAACAACAAGAGCAGCAATATTCTCAACATTATACTAAATCAGATTTAACAGCACATTAAAAATATCACCCACTATAATCAAGTTATACTCATCTCAGGGACACAAAGGTCAACATATACAAATCAATAAACATGATACATCACACTAATGGAATGAAAAAAATCATATAAGCATCTCAATAGATGCAGAAAAAACATTTGACAAAATCCAATATTCCATCATAATAAAAATTCTCAGACTGGGGTTGTAGAACCCTTGCCTAGTATGTGTGAGGCACTGGGTTCAATTCTCAGCACCACATACAAATTAAAAAATAAAGGTCCCTCAGCAACTGAAAAATATTTTTAAAAATCTCAACAATTAGGCATAGACGGAATATATCTCCAAAAAATAAAGGCTATTTTTAACAAACCAACAGCTCACATCACATGGAACAGAGATAAGTTGAAATCTTTTTCTTAAGATCTGCACAAAGCAATGATACTGTTTTTACTGCATCTATTCAACATGGTAATGGAAAAGTCCTAGTCAGAGTAATTAGGCAGGAGAAAGAAGAGGCATCCAAATTGGAAAGGAGGGAGTACAATTGTTCCTGTTTTCAGATGATATGATCTTAAACAGAGAAAACCTAAAGATTCCACCAAAACACTGTTAGAAATCAAAAGCAAATTTGGTAAAGTTGCCAGAATACAAAATCAAATGCAAAAATCAGTAGTGTTTCTATACATGAATAGTGAATTGTCTGAAAAAGAAAACTATAATATAACACTATTTAAGACAGTTATAAATAAATAAATAAATAACCTAGGAATAAACTTTTAATTTTTTTATTTTGAGGGTTCATAAAGTTGTCCAAGCTGGCCTTGAACTTGTGATCCTCTTGTCTCAGCCTTTCAAGTAACTGGTATTATAGGAGGGCATCCACCACACCTGGCTGAATTTTACCAAACCTTTAAAGAGTAACTAACACTAATGTTTCTCAAACTATTAAATCAAATTGAAATCATTCTACAAAGCCAGTATTACCCTGCTATAATAAGGACACAACAACAACAGCAAAACTATAGACCAATATCCCTGATGAATATAGTTGCAATAATCCTCAACAAAATACTTGCAAATTGAATTCAACAACACATTAAAAGTATCATCTCACCATGATCAAGCTGGTTTCATTACAGGGACACAAGGATGTTTCAACATATGCAAATCAATAAACATAATATAGTACATAATTAGAATCAAAGATAAAAATCACATAATAATCTTAATAGATGCATAAAAAGCATTTGATAAAATTCAACATCTTTTCATGACAAAATATCTGAAATAAATTAGGTATAAAAGGATCATACCTCAACATAATAAAGGGTATATGTACAAATCCATGCCCAACATTCATACTGAATGGGTAAAAAAGCATTTCCTCTAAGATCAGGAACAAGATAAAGATGTCCACTATCACCACTCTTATTCAATATAATACTAGAAATTTTAGCCAGAGCAATCAGGCAAGAGAAAAAAATAAAAGACTTATGAATAAGAAAGGAAGAATTCAAATTATCCTTGTTTGCAGATTACATGATTGTATACAGAGGAAAGCCTAAGACTCCACCAAAGACTATTAGAACTGATAAACTTTTACAGTAAAGTATCAGGATACTACACCAACATACAAATATCAGTAGCTTTTCTTTTTTTGTTAGTTTTTTATTTGTTCTAATGAGTTATATGTGACAGTAGAATGTATTTATACATTTGATAAATCACACATAAATGAAGCAGCTTTTCCATAGACCAGTGATGAACTTGATTGGGAAAGAAATCAGGAAAGTAATCCCATAGACACACACATGCGCACATGCACGCACGCACAAAACTCTTAGAAATAAACTAAGGCTTTGAAAGTAATCTACAATGAAAATTACAGAACACTGATGAAAGAAATTGTAGAAGACACTAAAAGGTAGATAGACCTCCCATATTCATGAATTGGGAGAACTGATGTTACTAAAATGTCCATCCTACCCAAAGTGATCCATAGATTCAATGTAATTTCTACCAAAATACCAGTATCATTCTTTACAGAACTTAAACAAAAAAATTCTACAATTTACATGAAAGTACTGAAGACCCCCAAAAGCCAAAGCAATTTTGAATGAAAAGGGCAAAGGAAGAGGCATCACAATATCTGGTTTCAAGACATGCTAAAGGATTGTGGCTCAGTGGTATAGCATTTCCCTGACATGTGTGAGGAACTGGGTTTGATTCTCATCTCCACATATAAATAAATAAATAAATAAATAAATAAATAAATAAATAATAAAGTCCATTGACAACTAAAAAAGAGAGAAGACATACTACAGAGACACAGTAACAAAAACAGTATGGTATTAGAATGCACAGCAGAGAAAATAATTAACAGACTGAAGAGTCAATTTACAGAATGGGAGAAAATCTTTGCCAGTTATTCATTTGACAGAAGATTCATATCCAAAATATATAAATAACTCAAAAAACTTAAAAACAAAAAACAAGTAACCAAATTAAAAATAGACAAATGCTCTGAACAGATACTTTTCAAATGAGAAATAGCCAATAATATGTGAGAAAATGCTCAATAATTTTAGCCATCAAGGAAATGCAAATCAAAACCCCAGTGAGATTTGTTTTAGTCAACTTTTCATCACTGTGACCAAAATACCCAAAAGAACAATTGAGGGAAGGAAAAGTTTATTTGGGGCTCTTTGTTTCAGAGGCTTTAGTGCATAAGGGCTGACTCCATTGTCTGGATTCAAGATGAGGCAGCATATCATAAGGGAAGGACCCAGGAGAGGAAAACTGCTCACCTCATGGTGGGTCAAGAAGCAGCGAAAGAGAGGGATGGAAAATGGGCCAAATGAGAAAAGGCACCCTTCAAGGGAATGTCCCCAGTGATCCACCTCCTCTAGCTACCCCCCTACCTGCCTACAGTCTGTTCAAACTAGGATGAACTTATTAAATTACAACTTTCATAATCTAATATTTCATCTTTGAATGTTTCTGATCTTTTTTGGGGGGGATACCTTGTATCCAAACCATAACAAGATTCCATCTTATCCCAAGTAGAATGGCTATTGTCAAGAAAACAAGGGACTGGAGTTATAGATCAGTGGTAGAGCACTTGCCCAGCACATGCAGGTACTGGGTTCTGTCCTCAGCACCACATAAAAATAAATAAAGGCATTGTATCCATATGCAATTAAAAATGATTGAAAAAACCAAAAAAATAACAAATGCTGGCACAGATGTGGAGAAAAGGAATTTTACACACACTAGGTAGAAATGCAAATGAGTATACCTCTATGGGAAACAGCTCCTCAAATAACTAAAATTAGAACTTCCATATGATCCAGCTGTCCCATTTATGTGCATAAATCTGAAGGAAATTAAGTCAGTATACAAAAGAGATCTCTACATACCCATGTTTATTATAGCACTATTCACAATAGCTAAGATATGGAGTTAGCCTTTGTATCTATCAACAGATGAAAAGATGAAGAAAACAGGGTGTATATACACAATTACGCATTATTCAGTCATAACAAATGAAATACTGTCATTTTCAGGAAAATGTGTAGAAGTGGAGGACAAATTTTAAGCCTCACCATCATGCAAATGGCAGAGTCAGCCATGCTTCTCTTGCTGGATGGCAGAGGCTTGCTCAGCTTTGCATTATCTGAAGGCCCTGGAATGAAGACTAGGGGTCTTGAAATGCCAAATTGTCATGGTTCCATGGATATCAGTAGTGCAAAATTTGCCACAATCTTGCATGTCTGCATCACAAATAGACTGAGTGATCCTTTTCTGGTGCAGCATACCCAAGGCTATACTGCAGTCCTCAGTCATGGTCTTCTTGTCCATGTTGTGCTTAATGCTCTGTTTTGCAATGTCTAGCTTGAAGAAAAAGTTCAAGCAGCATGGTCATTGTAGTTAAAGAGCACTGGACAACAGTTATGGCCAGCAGCTTCAACATATTCTCTGAAAGAAACAATATACTCAGGAGTGGCAGCAACTCATTTTTCAGAGTTGAGACCTGCACACTTTTTGAGGCATTGACAACAGACTCAGTGCTGTCCTGACCGACCTAGGCCAAGGGGCCAATAGAGGAGAAGCTGACCTTGTGGATCCAGCTACCATTCTTTGCCACCAAAATATGACATCAGCTCAACAAAAGGCATTTTGCTACCCCAGAGCATACTGACTGGCTTCTCATCTATTTCTTTAATATAGGCAGAAAACACTCTGCATTTAAAGTCACATGCTCATGTTCCTTGAAAAACATTGTTGGGATACAATCCCTCCTGAGCTGCTGGGATTACAGGCATGCACCACTGCGCCAGGCTCCCACCAGTCATTTTTGGACTTGAAGTAACAAATAGAAAT
This sequence comes from Glaucomys volans, assembly GCA_020662805.1. Classification (NCBI taxonomy): domain Eukaryota; kingdom Metazoa; phylum Chordata; class Mammalia; order Rodentia; family Sciuridae; genus Glaucomys; species Glaucomys volans. The sequence goes on along the minus strand of JAJEJO010000600.1, from coordinate 669,163 downwards.
GAATTGCCCTCCACTTCCCACAGCAAATTTGTTTTCTAGAGGGGACCACTTCACAAAATGGGTTGTGCAATTAATCCTCAGGATCACCAGAATTGACTTCCAGACTCCTCTAAAGTAGAAAATGAATTAATTGCTCTTGGGAGCCCTGTCAGCACCTTTGATGTCTCCCTTGTGCTCCTAGGGTTCATCAGCTTTTGCTCACTGGCTTCCCTTCTTATAGATACACACTTGATCAATTAAGGTTAATTCAGGTACAATCCCTATTACAGGTAGGACAGGTGATTCACTCTAGTAAAAATTGATGCAGGGACATTATTCTTAGTGTTTTCAAAGAATAGAAAGCTGAGGTCCTGGTGGTCTAGAGGGGTTCAGAGCACAGAATTTTCAGACTCTAATCCATCTAGTACAGGCTTCCCATGGATGCTGGCAGAGGACTTGACACCCCATTCTTGAGGTAGATTTTCTGCTTCTTCAGGAAACAAACTAACTTCCTTCCTTCCTTCCTTCCCTCCTTCTTTTTTTTCTTTTTCACTTCTCTCCTCCCTCCCTTCCTCCCCCTCCTCCTCTTCTTTTTTCTTCTCCCTCCCCCCTTTCCTTTTCTTTCTCTCTTTCCTTCTTTCTTTTCTCTCCCTCCCTCCCTTCCTTCCTTCCTTTCCCCAGTCCGTCCCTTCCTTCCTTCCTTTCCTTTCCTTCCTTTCCTTCCTTCCTCCTTTCCCCAGTCCTTTTTGAGACAGGGTCTGGCAAAATTCCTGACGCAGGCCTGGAACATGCAATCCTCCTGTCTCAGCCTCCTTAGTGTGTGTCATCAAATTCTGACTCAGTCTTTGTTCTTAAAGCTTTTAAATGATTGAATGAGGCCCACCCACATTACGGAGGGCAATTTCTTTTTGAAAAGTCAAGTAATTCTAGAGATTGAACACATCTAAAAAATATCTCCACAGCAACATTTTTTAACTTAAATCACTGGATGCTATTGTTTAGTAAACTTGACATATAACATTATTACAATGGTTTTTATTACAAACACATTATACTACATATATGTACATTAGTACATAACTTCTTCATTTTATTGTGAACATTCCCAAAAATCATCAAATATTCTTATCAAACATGAAATTTACTGAAATGGCTTAATATCACAACATCAAAATAACAGGGGCTGAAGACACAGCTCATTAACAGAGCACTTGCCTAACATGCCTGAGGCAGTGGGTTCTATTCTCAGAAATACAAACAAAAACAAACAATTTCCATATTTCAGCACTTTTAACAATATTACATATATTCACATGTATATTTCAACTATTGCTGATTACTTGTTAAATTACTAAAAGTGACATCACCAAGTAAATGATTTTAACAATTTTAAGGTCCTTATTCCTATTGCTAAAGAGCTTTCCAGAAAGTTTGCACCCATTTACATTTATAGAGAAGATACACGAATTCAATGGCAATCTTACTATATTCTAGCCAACAGTGGCTTTTATTATTTTATTTTTGTTAATTAAATTGGTAAACATGTTTGACTTTGTACTTCTTTGCTAGCATATAACGATCTTATCATTTACTGTATTTTGATCATTTCTATTTTTTATTTTGTTAATTTTGTTCTTTGCCTAGCTTTTTATTTGGCTGTTAATCATTCTAATTAATATATGAAGTATTTGTATATTATGAATATAAATCTTTGTCATATTTCTTACAAATATTATTCTTGATTTGCTTTCCTTCTTTTTTCTTATTACAGAGACTTCAGTACATATAGCACTCAAAGAATCTATACATCCTTCAACTTCTCCTTAGGGTAAACAACCAAAATTAATAAAGATATGTTGTTGGTGGCTAAAAGGGAACTGAAATATGAAAATGAGATTATTTTCATAGACAAATGATGCATCACTCCCACGGATGACTCAGGTAACCACTTATATCTTTCCAAAAAAAATCACTTGGGGAAATGCAATAATTTTTCCCTAAGAATTCCTTCATTTAGCACTATTACTAACTTTAGAATCTATGATCAAATTTTCATTTCTAACAAGATATCAAGTCAACATTTTGTACAAATAAATGTTAAATGACTGGTAACTTTTAAGGAAAAAAGTATGGGAGAATAAACTAGTTAATTATCTTAGGATTTCTTTCCTGCTTCTAAGGAAGTTAAAAAAAAAAGCAGCAGATAAGGGAGGTAAATCTATGATGGCACTAAAAGCTGCATGACACGGATGTGCTGCAAATAAATCTGTGTGGTAATATAAATTGACACAGGCATTTGTGCCACATATGACAGTCCAAAGTGCTTCCATTTCCTCCTTAGTCATTTTTAGATTTTCTTATTTCATTGACTATGAAAAGCACAATCATCCCACACAATGTTCTTGAGTTTTAATGTAATCTGCCCAGAATTTTAGCTAGATTTTGAAAATTAGAAAAAAATTGAGTTTCAAGCAATTTATCTGGCTTGACCAATAATTTAAACGTGTATGGTGTAATAAAATATATAATTTTCTACTTTAATCTATTTCAGTTGGATAGTTGAGTCTGATTCACTCGTTTTTTATAAAGTCAACAAAGCATCTGACTTGTTTTCACTTATAATTCCTAAGTAATAAAAATGGGCTAGTACACAATCATTTATTTACTTACCGTACATAGTCTCACATCAAATTTACTATTATTTACTGAATTATTTTCAAAAAGCCTTCCTCTTTTTTTTTTAATGCTTCTTTAAGCATGAGTCTGGCTTAAGCATATTTTAAAATTGTTTACTGGCTGGTTGTATTTTAATTTTTGTTAAAAAGAAAAAGGATTCCCCCAATTTATCTTGTTATTTCTTCATTCTGTTTATATTTTGGTCATATCTTAGTTCTAAATTAAAAAAAAATGTTGTAGATGAACACATCTTTGTTTATTTATCTTTTTTAAAAATATATATTTCTTAGTTGTCAATGGAACTTTATTTTACTTATTTATATGCAGTGCTGACAACTGAACCCAGGGTCTCACACATGTGAGGTAAGTACTCTAACACTGAGCCACAACGGAGCCCTGAGTTCTAAATTTTGGAAAGCAAATTATCATTCTTAGGTTTTATTATTTCAGAGTTCCATGTATTTTCTTGCTTTTATGTGCTTTCTTACTGCAAGATTATATTAAAATATCACTCATGTTTTCTGAAAGTACTCTTTTGATGTCATTGTTTCAAGTTAAATTTTGGCATCTATCAAGTTTTTTATTTGACTGTTTAATATGGTGTACTATATGAAAAGACTTCCAACATTCAATCACCTTATATTCTTTAAATTTTAATACATGGATATTATTTTAACATACTATTGGATCATTTTGGTATTTTGCAGTGGTTATCATAAGTGATATAATTCTATAATTTTCTTTTATGCTTTGTTCAGATTTTAGTAATCACATTATGATGTCTTCTTAAATTGCATTTGATGGTTTTTCTTCTTTTTCCATACTCTAAAATTGCTTAGTGAACCAGCTAGCCCTTCTTTCAACTAGCAGGTTTTCAACTGTGATTATGCATAGCTATTATATTATGTGTAGTTATTATATAGAATATGTTATTTCCTCATTAATAACTTCTATTCATTATTTCCTCTCCATTAAGCCAGTGTGTGGTGTTTTAGTTTTAGTAAATAGCTTTTAGATTATATCAGTTCTCTTTTTCTAACTTCTAGTTAATTCCCACAATTATATTTATTCTTCACTCTCTTTTGATTTTGTGATGCTACTTTGTTGAATATGTTCTCTATAATTTGCACTAAATCAGAAAACTCTAAGAAGATATTGTTTTACTTTCTTGACTTAAGTTATTAAAGAAACTAAAAATTAAATTAAAAGCTCCTTTTATAAGAAAAGTTGTTAAAGGAAGAACTTCCAACATTTTAGATTTAGCAGAGATATTTGAGCAAAGAACTTAATTCATCCAATTCATGAATTGGAAAGAATTCAGGACCAGAAAAGTTTTAGTCAATTCTGCTCTGCAGCAGCAGGCATTATTTTTAGACAGAAAAGGGGACTGCAGAAATAACTTGATTGGTGATAGCTCCACCTTTTTCCTTATTTGGACAAGGTCTGATCAGTTGGCAGATTGAGATTGGCTGAAGTCTTGACAGCTTCTGGTTGGCTGAGACTTAGCTGTTTTCCTACTTATATTTTCAGTTTTTTGCACACTAAGTTATGTTGCAGTTCTTTTAAAAAAATTAGATTGCAGTTCTCTATGTGTGAACTCAAAGCATGGCTATAACTTCAGGCCAATGGCCTCCTGCTTATTTAACAGAGTAGATTATTCATATTTTTGAGAGCTGCGTGGATCTAATAGAAAATTAATGGTATAGACATATTCTTTCCTAAGGCATGTGATTGTGTAAATGAAGGTATATTTCAATTGCAATTTTTCAAAATTAAGCTCATTTTTTAACATTTACTTATTTTTATGTGGCACTAAGGATCGAACCCAGTGCCTCACATGTGCTAGGCAGCCTCTCTACCACTGAGCCACAACCCCAGTCCCAAATTAAGCTCTCTTGCTAGGCTAAAATGGAGCTTAAAATGGAAAGGAAACATAAAACTCAGCATATTTTATATGAAAGCCCTTTTTGGAAAAATGTTATATCATTGCATGAAAATATTTTTTCTTGATATGTTCTCGATTTAGAAATATGACGTTTAGTTGATCAGGGGACAACATTATTATAAAAATAGTCAGTAGAACTGAACTTCTCACATTAGAATTAAAATTATTTTTGCTAACATTGGCTAAGTTTGGAAGTAATTAAGAAACCACTCTATGAAAGGTGAATCATGGACTCTAAAAGTAACTTCCGCAGTATTAACTGATAAAAACATACACTTACAGTATCTAGCTAAGTGAGATTTGTAGTAAGCTTTTTTTGGGGGGGCGGTGGTACTGGGGATTAAACTCTGAGGCACTCAATCATTGAGCCACATCCCCAGCCCTATTTTGTATTTTATTTAGAGACAAGGTCTCACTGAGTTGCTTAGCACCTTGCTTTTGATGAGGCTGGTTTTGAACTTGAGATCCTCCTGACTGAGCCTCTGGAACTGCTGGGATTACAGGCATGCACCACCACGCCTGGCCAAAGTAATCTTGTTATCAGAATTTAAAATATATAAAAAGAATCACTAGAGAAGAATGTGTAAATAATTCCAACTTCAAAATAGTCTAGCAATAGATTATATTAAACAGAGCCAATGTCCTCATCTCTACTACTACACCTCAAAAAAAACTAGCAAGAAATGGAGTGGGCATGTGTAAAGGTCATGGTTTGTTGGGTTTCTTAATTTTGAAAGGCATTATGTTGTATACTTTGGAAGTCTCAATTGTATCTCAAATGTTTCATGTCCAAATTGAAAATTACCTCTTTTCCAATCAAGTACAACCAGATTTTGGGCTGGGGCTGTAGCTCAGTGGCAGAGTGCTTGCCTAGCATGTGTGAGGCACTGGGTTTGATCCTTAGCACCACATAAAAAATAAACAAATAAAGCCATTCTATCCATCTACAACTACAAAAACAAAAAACAAATCAGAACAATCAGTTTTTACCTGCTAGAATTTTTTTTTTTTTTTTTTTTTGCTGAGTGCTAGTGTTTGAAATGCGGGACTTGTGCATGCAAGGCAAGCATTCTACCAACTGAGCTATATCCTCAGCCCCACCTGTTTTAAATTCTTAAGATGTCTGCCCAAATGGCTTGCTCATAATCCCTGGCATGGCCTGTAGGATTCATCATTAGTTTGGCTTGCATGCACTTTTCCAGATTTATCTTCCACAGTGGTCCCATACGCATCAGTGCTTCAGTTGCATTCATAACCCAGTGCCGGGCATGGTGGCGCACGCCTGTAATTCTAGCAACTCGCCAGGTTGAGGCCTCAATAAATTGCAGAAGCTGACTTTGAACTTGCAATCGTCCTGCCTCAACCTCCCAAACTGCTGGGATTACAGGGGTACACTACTGTGACCAGAAAGATTCTTATTTCTTAAAAGGTAAATACCAAGAGGAGAAAGGACTAGGTTAAGGATATGAAGCTGTGAACCCTCTTATGTTCACTAATTGCTTACTAGAAAGGTAACTTGCAATCTCCAAAAAACATACAAGAATCCCAAACTTGTTCTGTTGCTAATATTGATTTTTAAAGAATTTAAAAACTCCCAGTGAATTTGATAGGTCAAAGTAGAACCTGGTACTTTGGTTTACCCTTTTCTGATTATAACAAGATTGTTCATTCATCACTCTCTTCATCTTGGCTTCCTATTTATTTTTTAGAGGTGGGGATTGAACCCAGGGGCACTCTTCCTCTTAACTATATCCCCATCTCTTTTTAAAAATTTTAATTAAAAACATCTTTTTGTAGTTGTAGATGGACAGTATGCTTTTATTTTTATGTGGTGCTAGGGATCGAATCCAGTGCCTCATTGTGTGCTAGGCAAGCACTCTGCCACAGAGCTACAGCTGCAGGCCCTACAAATTTTTAATTTTGAGACAGGGTCTCACTAAGTTGTGTAGGCTGACCTCTAATTAGTGATTCTCCAGCCTCAGCCTCCTGGGTCATTGGGATTACAGGTGTATGTTGCCTGCCAGCCTCTACTTCTACTTCTGAATACTTCTTTTTCAGTATTCTTTGTAGGCTTTTCTTTTTCTATTTAACTATAGTTTGTCCTCAGCTTCTGGGATTTTCCACAGGCATCTCAAACTCAGTATGTCCCAAATTAAATTCATCTTTATGCTTGCTTCACTTTTTTGGTTGACGTTATCAACCACCCAAGCCCCATTTAGATTTAGAAATCTAAATATCTGACTCCCTTCTCTAATTCCCATATCCAGACGCTAAGTGTCTCCAATTCCACTTCTTAGTTCTCTCAGATATATTCATTCTTCTCTCTCCACTCTTATTGTGAGATCCTTCATTAGTCTCCCTGTCCTTATTGTCATCCCACTCCACTCTATTTTACATATTACTATCAAAATGATCTAAAATGCAAATCTGATCATGTTCCTTTCTAGACTCCACTTTCCTGTCCAACTTCATCTCTGAATCTTTTTTAGCCATTCCCTTCTTTCCAATCACATGGAACAACCAGAATTCCTCACTGCCTATGTATTCTTTTTCTGCCAAGGTTGTGCATTTTCCTTTGTCTTGTGAATTCCAACTACTCTGAGCACTCCTCCATCACTTCTTTGTTCTTTATACACCAATTATACTTTTCACAGAGCTTCATTATGGTACTACATATCAGAATTCTGCCATTTTTGCTTAACAATCCCCTTCAGTTGACTTGAGATACTCAAGGACAAGGTTCTATGTCATTCATCTTTTTATTCCCAGTCCTAGAAAAATCTTGGGAACATATCAGGCCCTCAATGTGTGGAATATTATTCATGATAGGATCAAAAAGCTGGAGTTATTGGTGGATTCTTACCATTATCTGACAGACAATGATATGATAGACAGCTGTCACAGGAAACTGAAGAAAACACCTAGAGATGGGAATTGGATCATGAAAAAGATAATACCTGGAAGCAAACAGGGAGGAAAAGTGGGCAACTAGTGGTCACATCACACAAATGGTGTTCACCAGGCACTGAGGGAGAAGGGGATCTTGGGAAGGCTCACTTGGATTGTCCCCATTCTCTATTTCTAAGATTGACAAGTTTGGGTGTTTCTCCAAACCAGGTCCTCTTCATTACTATGGTCAGTTATCTTTTTAAAACACACCTGGTTATGTGACTTAACTACTTAAGACAACTTTGTGACATATTCATAGCTACACACAGCATAACTTGGTCAACTTCACTCCCCAATTCTTCCCTTACCCTCTCCTCTTGTAAAAGTACTTTATATATAGGTGTATCTTCAAAAAGTCACCTAGCCGATACAACCAGATTACAGCCACAAAGTTATAGAAATCTTCATTACAGAAATTCTGAAGTGGTCACAAAATTTTACTTGATCTGTCTTCTCCAACCTCTTCTTGACAAGCTGTATTTTTTCCTTCTGAACTCCCATAACTCTGGCATTATACAATTGTTATCTTATCAAACAAGAAAGTAGTGTTACTTTCACTCTTGGGTTCATTCACTATAGTTCTTCCAGAGGAAGAATTCTACAACAGTTTCCTCATGTGAAAAGGAAATATTTCTTTTCTTTTAAAACATTTTTTAGTTGTCAATAGACCTGTAATTAATTAATTAATTAATTAATTTTCATGCAGTGCTGAGGATTGAACCCAGCACCTCACGCCAGGTAAGAGCTCTACCACTGAGCCACAAACCCAGCCTCTGGATTTCTTTAAAGAGAAAAAAACCCTTCCTTATATGTAAAATAAAGATAAGAAAACACATCTTGGAGCTGGAGTTGTGGCTCAGTGGTAGAGTGCTTGCCTAGCATGTGTGAGGCACTGGATTTGATTCTCAGCACCACATATAAATAAATGAATAAAATAAAGATCTATCAACATCAAAAAGATATTAAAGAAAACACATCTCATAGAACCGTTATGAGAATTGAATGCATTGATACATATCTAAAGCAAGACATATAAAATGCTAACATTAGCAATGACTTGTCAATGTTTGTTGAATGATGAAGCACTAGTCCAGAGTACCACAGCAAACAGTGGTAAATGCCTGGTTCACAAAAGAGCATGATATGAAAACATGGTATGTCCCGTAAGCCCCTAAGTGGTCACTGCTTAAACAAAATGCCTTCCCAATCATCTACTCATAGATGTGTGGAATTGAGTACATTTTAATGCTTAATAAATAAAAAGGGAGTTTTTAAGATCTTAAAACTAGTGGCTGGGTTGTGGCTCAGTGGTAGAGTGCTTGCCTTAGCATGTGGAGGCACTAGGTTCAATTCTCAGCACGACCTATAAATAAATGTCCATCAACATCTAAAAAAAAAAAAGATCTTAAAACTAGGAAAGAGCTGAAGTTTCAATTATAAATTTCTAAACTTCTGAGGCAGTTACTAAAAGTAACACTTAAAATAATTTCGTATTTGGGAAAAAGACAACACAGTATCTTGGGAATTTCTGCTGTCTTTGGTACTATCATATAATTCTACATACTACAACCTATAAGTGTATTTGTTCTCAGCTTTAGTTTAAAAAAAAAAAAGAAGTGTGGTGGGGGACAAAAATAACACCAAACAAGAATTAAGGAATAGTGGATTCTAGCCCCCAAATTAACTATGGAATCCTGAGCAATCTTTTAATTCCTCTGGAGTTTAAAGCCCTTCTTTGGAATTTGAAGGGATTAGACTAATCTCAAAATTCCCATCCCACTCTAAAATACAAAGGTTTAAAAGTATAAATATTAGTGTATTTCAAACTTTTTCTTACATGGTCCCTCATAACTAGAAATTGAACTTTTTTTTAGAGCAGGAATCAAATCTTAGTTATCTTTACACTCTACTTCATAATCTAGGGAGACATTCATTCAAGAAAGTTATTAACTTATTCATCCAATGCCTATTTTTTTAACTCTGAATGAATAAATTAATAACTTTCTTGAATGAGCGTCTCCTACACAGAGCTTCCAGTTTAAAAAAGGTATAGAAAATTTATGGTAAACAAATTAGTATTCAGTGTTAACATAATTGTGTTATTTCAGAACAACTTATTGTGCATCAATGATTGTTGATATTCAACATATCTACAGAGCCTATCATTTATAATTTGTTGAAAACTTTGCTAATTTTAGGATAACTTTATCCCCCCAAATTTCCTTATTTCTGACATATTTTAGAGAAATTATGAGTTAGCTATAACGCTTTGAGAGAGGCTACTATATGAAGTCCCATTATCCTAAAGGACAATACCCACCAGTATCAAAGGTCAACGTATTCAGTTCCCTGTAGAATTCTATAGAAAAGGTATTTATCTCCTATAGAATTTTGTAAAAAAAGTTTTCATTTTGACTTTCTACTGAAATTAGACTGAAAGATAATCTGATGAAGCAAGTAAGGAACTATTAAGTACATAAACCAATAAAGCACAAATGCATATACACACACACACACACACACACACAAAATTAAAACTCGGTAACTCTTCAATTGCCAGATACACCTATTTTTAAATTAATATTTAAGGCCAACTTACTTCAGGTGCACTTCCAAACTATTACTAATATAAAATGCTAAGAGAAGAGTAATTAACTGTAAGGCAGCCTACAAAAATAAGGTAGAGAGTCTTCCTACTGCTTTTGAATAAGGGCAGATACCTTTCTTTGGATATATACCCAAAAGACAAATACAGGAAATTCTATTTCTCTTATCCTATTAATAATGTGGTTGAAATTTGAGGTACACTTGCTTCAAGATTTTCTGGACCTGTAATTGTTGAGAAAGCTGAGGTTTTTTTCCCCAATAATCATCTATCATCCTAAAACACCCAACCTGAGTTAAAATGTTATTCATAGATTATATAAACTGACACAAGCACAGTAAGTTTTTTTATTGTTAAATTACTATGGTACCATATGCAGAACAAAAATAAAAGGGTAAAGGGACTGATAAACTTGTGCATTCACATTTTAAATTCCTGAATTATAAACAAATGATCAGGTAGGAAAGGAAAACTGAAGCAAGTGTTTTTCCTTAGAAGTCTTCTAATTTCTCTAATAATTATAGAAAACATGCTCAAAAACTTTAGAAAAACACTTTTTTTTCCCTATGTGATAGCATATCAATAAATAAACTATGTTTACCTCAATAAACTGGAAAGACTCCCTCAATATTAAGGATAGTCTATATCTGGCTAATGCAATTATAATTTAGATATAATAAAGGCATCCAAAAATAAAGGGATGACAGTTTAAACTTTTCCAAAATGTTAAGACTCTTAATGCTGAGTTTCCAGTTCCAGAATTGTCCATTCCCCTTGAGGTGAACAATCTTCAGAGGAAAAACTAGCCATGGTGATACTTGCTGAGGAATTATCAAGTGGAGATGTTAGTTCACTCCATCTGTTCAAAGTGTCAACATGTGCTATACCCTGAGGTTTTGAGTTGTCTCGTGCTAAAAGGAGTGTCTGATTGATTAAATACTGTGCTAAATTTAGATCTTCAGGAAGAGAATTTGTAATATTTAAGTTTGAGTCCTGTTCAGAGAGCAGTTGCTTTAGTAGGGTCCAGTCCTGTTTTGCAAAATGTTGATTATCTTCATAATCCATATCTGTAACTTGTGTTTCTGATTCCATTTTCTGCTCAAATGCTTCTGTTACATCCATCTCATATATTGGAGAAAGGGTTTTTGAAGGCCGATGGTCATACATGCGGGTTTGTGCCAGTGTGTCACAATCATCTATGTCTCCTGAAATAATTCATAATACTACACAATGTAAAAATTGCACATGTTGATACCCCTCAGAGTTTGTAGTACAATATTAATACAATGTAACAGTGATAGCCTCCCCAAAAAACCACAAAATGGGAAAATAACATTTATACAAAATTGACAAAATTTCTGGGGCATTTCATTTTCTATGTTAAAAAAATTCAAGGGTAATGTTTAGCAGCAAAAGCAACATAGGCAACTAACAATAATTCTCCATACTTTAATCTGAAAATTTATAATACAGAAAATAACATAAATTATTTCAACACAAACATAGAAAGTACACATACATCTAATTTACTACAATAGTAAGGAGGAAAAAAAAAAAAGAGTTATCTGATGGTGACTTTTAAAGTAAGTCATTTCCAAAAGGGGGAATAAATACATTTTATCTAAAGGTTTATTTGTATATTGCACATGCAAAGGAGGATTCAAGCAAGGACAAACTAAAAAGTACAACTTTTTTTTTTTTTTTTTAAGAAAAGAACTCCTATTCTTATGATTTTGCTGAATAGGGATTATAGGTAAGTATTTTTCTTGATTATGATATACAATAGTTACTCAGTCAGCCACTATTGCATATTTCAAATGTGGGTCATTAGTCTGAATTACCATAATGAGGAAGACAAAAACATAAAACAATTAGACAGGAAATCATCTGTGCATATGAAATAAGCCTGGGCTTTTTTCATATATTATCATTGCTTCTAAATATACTTTCTTTAAGGAAATTTAACTTTTCACTTGAAAATTTTAGAATAGAATTATATTAATCCTGAAAGTTTTAATCTCTGTAAAATGCATATAAATTGTAATAATCTAGCTGTTAAAATAGTTCAGTGCTTTTAATTACATATTACTATAGTTATTGCACAGCCCTCTTAAATATATTACTAGCAAGTCCATAAATCATATCCAATGTGTAATAAAATTTCTTAGTTGAGAATTCTTACATTAGACATAAATAATTAAATAATAACAAAGATTTTATATTTGCTTTTTATGTAAAATTTTCTAGGTTAGCTACGTCTAATAAATAACCAAAATTTTTACTATATATTAATTCTTCACTAGGATTCTCAGTCAACAATAATGAATAACTAGTTAATTTTCATATTTATCAAGAAATTTAAATTTTCATTTAAAATTTGAAACTGTTGAATAAGTAAGTATTCTATCTACCTAAAATATAACATTCAGGGCTACATAAAACTTTAAAACTCTATAAACTTATTTTCTTATGCATTTAGCATTTCTATTTCTGTACATTACCTGCAGATAAAGCAATATTAGCTTTTTCAGTAGCTGTAGAATGGCTCTCTTTCACTTGACCTTCCTGAGGCAGAACTTGACTCCGAAAGGAGTCCAGAGATTTTGTAGAGTTGTTCTTTGGTATGTCAGAATTGGATTCTCTTTGATGAAGCTCCAAATGACATGGCCTTTCTTGAGATTTTAAATCATTATTTAAATTCACATTGTTTCCACCATTTACTTTTTTATCCTCTGGAAAAAACTGCCTGCTTCCTTTAGACAGGACATCTAATGCGTTCTTTTTGTCAGCAGCTGAAACGCTCTCTTTCTCTTTTCTTGAAGAGTCAACACTATTAAGACCCAAGAGAGTGCTGTCATTGTTATATGTGCTATTGCCTTTATCTTGTTGTTTGCATTGTAAAATACTTTCTTCCTTTTCTTGTGAGAATCTGGAAAAGCAGGTCCTTCCATGATGTTCATGAGAAACACCATCAAAAACATCAGAAGGTGAAAGTGAATCTATAGAAGGCTGAAAGGGAGTATGAACTTCCCCTTCATCAGATCCCAGTTCTTCACATTCATCTACTGAAAGTAAAACTGACCTTTTGAACTTTTTAGTTGCAGAAAACTCACGACTTTCATTTTCAGTTCCATCTTCAAAAGCTAAGTTAATTATTCCCTGAAACTGCTGAAGAGTTGGGTTAGATAGAGAGAAATTTTCTGCAACATTTTCAGCTTCAGATCTTTCATCTTCGGTTTCATCTGCTGAGGAAGAAACCTGATCTATTTCCTGAGTGAACTGGACACTGCCTCGTGGAATATTTTCTTTTTCCCTAGGATGAACTATTGTAGATCGAGACCAAATTTCTGGTCTTTTCCTAGGAATTTCATCATCACTTGTTGAGTTAACTTGGAAAAGATCATTACTACATTGCTTTTTCATTTTTACTTCAATTCTTAAATTACTATCATATATTTTTAATTCTTCAGGAGTACTAGTATCACTGCTACTTCTTCCAAGGAAATCATGACACAGCATAGTCCCACATTTAGAAATACCTCTGTCATTTGACCCATCATCATCCTGAGACCCTCCAGCATCATAGTCTTCAGATCTGGGCTTTATGTCATCAGAGGATGTGGTAGCACTGCCAGTGTCAGATTCAGGACTCTCTCTTTGATGCAGCACATTGGTACTCAAATTCCAGTGACCCATGAATGGAGCTTCTGGAGTTTCATGGTTCTCTGGAGTTTCTGATGTTTCCATATTTTTAGGAGAATTTTTTTCTGATGGCTGTCCCGAAAAACATTTGGAGGAAACATCTGAGTCTGTGGTAGCAAATTTATCTTCCTTAATGGCAGAGTCATTAGTTAACTGAATAGGAATTGTTGGTTCTATTACATGAATTTTAGATTTTCTGTCATCTTGAACAGAATTTAAAGTACCATTTATTCTTTCAGGAATACAAGGTAAAATATCTTTCATGCCCTTCATGCTTGATGTTTTATTTGTATCTTTTCTCCCTACTTTCTCTCTATCAGATATTAAATGGATTTGTTCTACATTTGTTGAGTTTAAATCACAAATTGGATTATAGTTTAAGGAGTTTTCATTTGGATTTGAAATCACAGACTTTAGAGCATTGGTACTATAAAATTTTGAATCTATACTATTACTGCCAGAATGACAATATGCTTCAGTTGGAATGCAATGATTTGTATCTTTGTGATTGGGAGGTTTTGTTTCACTTTTATTTGAACAAATCTGTTCTGATTTCAGTTCTTGTTTTACTGATTTATCCAGCTTTAAAATATTTTGGCATTCTAACACCAACTTCTCTTTTTCCTGACTGCTTAGTGGCTTTTGTGGGTCTGGTCTGCATGATGACTGGAATGCTTCTGTGCCACTGATTCTGGTTACAAGATCAGTCAGAGGTTTGTGAGGCTTCTGTTCAGAAGCATTGTCTTTGTTGTTATTGTCATGTACATGATGAAGCATACTTCTCTGGATAACAGATGTTTCACTTTTTAAAGGTCTTTGAGAAGAAGACTGAGTTTTCAATATAATCTGTCCAGAAAGCATTTTTTGTTTTGAATCTTTGTTATTCAAAGTTTCACCTTTCTTTGACTGATTCAGGGTTTTAGGCATTGACACCATTTTTGCATTAACCTTAGGTAAAGTTGTAAGTCCTTGCTTAACAACTTTTTTCTTAGGTGTTTGTTTATCTGAAGTTGTCTTATGGTCCAACTTTTCATCAGACTTCCTTGAAGAGACTGAAGATTTTACTGAATTTGGTGAGTCTCCTTGGGATCCTAAGAAAACGAAGTTCAGAAATACAATATACTCTCTAATTCTGTGTGAAATTCAAAATTTTTAATTACTTTAGAAAAAATAAAATAAATAAAAACAACGAAAGGTTATATTACAAGGTTACAGATCAAATGGACAATTACAGATTAGGAGTTAGTCATGATAAAATTTAAAAAACATTTTTTTCTATTAAAATATATAGGGACTATTTCAGAGTCTTAGTTAAAATTATTGACTATTCCTCAGAAGAGCCTTGATCCTTATGCCAAAACTGGATTTGCATAAATATATGAGGGTGGAAAAATTCTGATTTCTTATACCAAAGGAGCAAGGAAGTCTTCCCTTTGAAGTTTTTTGTTGTTGTTGTTGAGGGGAGAGGGAGGCTATGTTCTACATAGCTGGAAAAAGCGAGCTAAACAGAAAATAGAAAACTGTTAAAATTGTTCCTTTTTTCTTTCAAACATGAATAAAACCATTTTACTTCTTTTAAGAAGATCATTATTATTGTAGCTCATTAACTTAAATCTGCAATGGAAACCAGAACTGCTGCCTGGAAGGAATGAGAGATTAATTTTGGGAATCCATTTGTGTATACTGGTTAAAGTCTTAGAGATAACATTTTGGGTATTCAAATGCAAATTGACCAAAAAGCATTATCAAATGCTTTCTTTTTGTTTGTTTTATGGCACTAGGGACAGAACCCAGGGTCTTGTGCATTCTAGGCAAGTACTCTACCACTGAGTTATATGCCCCCAGCTCTAGCAAATAATTTTAAATGTTTAACTTTTAGCTATTACTAGGATATAAATAATTTTCTCTGCCTTATTATTTAAATTGATTTTCAGTATTAATTCATAATGTAAACCAAAATAATTTTGAGGATTCTACAAGCGGCTCTTACACATGTGAAGGCTTAATGTATGAAGAAAAATAATTTTTAAAATCAGTTACTATGTTAGCAAATCATGCAATCTAAGTGGTACTCTTTTTCTTCTTAAAATACTGAAAAATACTTAACACAGCAAAGATTCAGTATGGAAAATTCTTCGTCTTTATATATAATGGCTACCTAGACTATACCATTATTTTTAGAGCTGTTTAGTGCTGGTTTTATAGATCAAATTCCTATAGTTATCAATGAAACTTTCAAGAAATATGGTCATACTCTATAAAAGCACCACAAATGCAGATAAACTAGTTACTCCCTTATTTTTCCCATAAGGGTTAATAAAAACCAAACCCATACCTCCAAAACACCAAAATACTTGTCTAAACTCTTATCTCTATCATGTGAAACAAATGTAAAAATAAGTGAAATTGTTATATCTTGCTTATTTGCTACTAATTTCCAAATCTGAGTTTTGCTTATCCAACTTACATAAGGAAGTAATACCTATGATACCCACAACTATTTCAGCTTTACCTTGAGTTTTAGCAAGATTAGATGAGGCATTCTTTGTCCTCTGCTGAGTTGTACAATATCCGTTGCCATTTCCTCTTTTCTTCAAAATTGCGTGTGGTACTGGATCACTACATCCTTTGCCGCTGACTTTCTTTAGTACACTAAGAAAAATGGTTTGTATTTAGCATTATAATGATATTCCAAACCATGAACATTTAAGAGATCCACTCATGAAATATATTTTCCCCAAGAAATAAAAGTACATCTTTTCTGAAAATAGAGAAACCATAAGTCTTTAAGTTTTAAAAGTGTAGGTAAAGTATGATAAAGCGATACATGATAAATGCCATAAGTATAAAGATATTCTTCTAACACTTTGCATCAATCATTCTTGTATATATGTACTTCTTTTATAAATAAGACAATCATTTAAAACATCACTGTATAATGTTTTACTTTTTTAATAAATAAGAGACACTTTAAAAATATTTTAAGTATATTTTTAGTTGTAGGTGGACACCTTTATTTTTTATTTATTATTATGTGGTGCTGAGGGTCAAACCCAGCACTTCACAGGCACTAGTCGAGTGCCCTACTGCTGAGCCATAACCCCAGCCCCACGCTTTAACAATATTTAGCTAGAAGTTAGTATATAATTAATTTACAGAGAAGGTCAACATACAGGTTAAACATTAAATGAAGACCTACCTGTTATTTATACTAGTGTCTTGTTCATGAATCCTTTTTTTATTGGAAGTTCCATTGGTGACTCTTGAAACAGGTTGAGATTTTACTGCTATAAATTAAGAAAATAATCAGTCATGAGATAGAAGACATTAATATGTAACAATTTAGTATAATTTTATGGTTAGATACTATCAACAAAAGTGTTAAAGTAGGAAGGATTGTTTTCATTAATACATATAAATACTTTATGACATTTAAAAATAAATAAATAAAAGACCTCCAGGCATCATTCTTTCTAAGAACTTTACCTGTCAAAAGCTATTAAAAATTAGAGTGTTGGGGTGAAGGTGTAGTTCAGTAACAGAGTACTTGCCTAGCATGTACAAGGCCCTGGATTGATTCCCAGCACAACACACATACACATAAAGTATTAAAAAAAATTAGAAGTGCTAAAAACCCACCTACAGTGGAAATTTTGACACTGTCTACACTGTTTTTCACCATCTGTCCTGGAGAATCACGACAGGATAGCTTCTGACTAGAAGACATCTCTTGTACTGATCCATTTTCTTTTGGTTCGCCCAGATATCCAGTGGAAATCGATAGTTCCATGCTTGAATTTGTAGACTGGCTGGAAGGTCCTGCAACGCTGAGGCATGGAGAATCTTTCCCTGTCACTTTTTTCAAAGGTTTTGCTTTGGCTTGCACACTTAAGTTTCCAGTGAGTACCTTGGGTCTGGCGCCTGTGATTTGCCCTTCCTGATTTTTCACTCCTTTTCCATTTACTGAATTTTTATGTCCAGTTGCTGCTGCTGTTGCTGATTTTTCCACGACTTTAGGTGGCAGGTTTTCCAATTTTGCATTATCATCGTTTTCTATTTTGGGCTTTATTACAGTTTTGGGCTTTACAGAAATATTCTTCCCCCCAGTTTTCAATTCTTTTGTAATCTTTAATGCTACTTTCGTGCTATCCTTTTCCTTTAAATCATCATGCTTCAAGGTTTTATTTATACTATTTCTATTAGTATTTGATGAATGTCCAGATGCTCCTAATCCATCAGATTTCATCTTTTGATTAGTAGAGAGAGAACTCCAACACTTGTTATTTTCCCTCCAAGATTTGTTTTTTATAATACTAGAGTCAGAAACTTGTCTCCTTTGCTACAAAAAAAGAAGAAAAAATACTTTGTAACTTGACTGAACTCTTTGACATATAATACTTTGTTTCAATAAGCCAATTTTTCAGAGGAAACAAACAGCAAAATTTCTGTTATGATTTAAGATTATTTAAAACTTGAATTGGGTCTTTGATCATTTTGATCAAAACTTTTAAATCTCTGATCATATTACCTTAATCAAATCTTAAATAAAACATTAAAGGTTTACATATTTTTTTAAAAGGCATACTATTTTTAGCTTATGAAGGTCTGGTAGAGATTAATACCTAAAGATTCAGCATGCCTCGAGTAAATATTAACATTCAAGTTTTTTAAGGAATCCCTGGTTCCACGCAAACCTTTTTCCTATGTCATTTCACTTAATATTTACAATAATCTTATGAAATAGCTTCTGTAAATATTTTTAATTCTTAGACAAGAAATGGAGGATGAAAGTAGATATGAGACTTACCAAGGTCATAAGCTTGTAAGGGACAGAAATAGGACTTGAGCTCATGACTTACTACCTCAAGGAGGTAATCATCCAAATGGTATAATTTGAGAGACATTGTAAAGATTTTCAGCAAAACCTCTCTCTTCAACCCTATCTCAAACGCCAGAAATTTTATCACTGAAGATTTAACTCTCTATGGTAAGAATAATTTACTTCTTGTAGTCTTCATTAAAAACAAACAAAAAAATCCTAGGAAACACAACATATTACATCTAAAAACCTTGGTTTTTGAAAGAACAAGAGGGTAGTACAGTATTGGCTACCAGGAGAAAGGGCAGGAAAAAGGGTATGAAAAAGGAAAAAGAAGAACAACAGAAGGGTACTGAAGACAAATGCAACCACTTTATCCTTTTTTTAGACCTAACCTTAGTAAGAAAGAGAATACCAAAAATTTTAAAGTTGGTAGGAATCTTAGAATAAAAATTTAAGATTATATCATCTTTTTTTGGTAAATATGTAAATGCTCATTTTTTTCCCTTTGTAAAGCTATATGAGACTGCAGAGGCAAAGCCTATGTTGTCTTCACTTTTTGTATCTAAAATCCTTGGCACCATGCCCATAATATACTGGGGACTCAAGAAAATGTTTGTTTTTGTTGTTAAAACTGAGCATATATTGATTATAATTCAACAGCTAATTATTTCTAAATCTGAAAAGCTTCTATATTCCATTTAAAATCATCCAAGATAAAATAACACATACATATAATTATGTGTATATAACATATATGTGCATTCAAATATGTGCAAATAGACAACAAAAGTACATAAATAACTTGGCTAAATTTGGCAAAAAAGGAAGGTTTGGTGATGAAGGAATCATGAGATTCTTATACTGGCTTTGCCTTCAGTGGGAACTGGGAACATTCCCTGGGAACATTTAAGAAGTTATTAGCAACTCTGGGTCTTAGATTTTTACATGTTTATAGGGTAAAGAATAATCTTCCTCAGATTAGTGTTCTAGGATTCTAACATTTATAAAGTTCAAATGGGTTTGTTCCTGTTTTTGCTTTTTTGATCTAATCTTAGTCCAACAAATAACATTCCTCTAATTTTTAATACCTAAAATTAGGCCAAGTTCTGCATTTAGACCTTTTCTCTCCCTTCAAACCAACTGTACTTAATTTGCTCTATCCTTAAATCGTTACCCTTTGAAGTGTTATGCTAAGGGATAAATGTATGTATTATATGGGATAAATACACTCCTTTAGAAACTTGACATTAACATAGTATGATATGATGAAGATTCAATGTGAATGAATTTCTAGGTAGTTTCTTGCTTATATTTGCAAAGTTTAAATATGTTTCTTCTGAACCCATGACCAACTGGGAGTGGTCACTATATTCTCTTGACAAAAACAAAACAAAACAAAACAAAACCATGCCCCTCTAATGTATTCCTATTCCCTTTTTTTTGGGTTAATTTTTACTATAGAAAAAATTTAAACATAATTGAAAGAAGACAGAATAGTAAGATGAATTG
This sequence comes from Glaucomys volans, assembly GCA_020662805.1. NCBI lineage: Eukaryota > Metazoa > Chordata > Mammalia > Rodentia > Sciuridae > Glaucomys > Glaucomys volans. The sequence goes on along the minus strand of JAJEJO010000600.1, from coordinate 648,976 downwards.
CCATGTACTTAATATCCAGCTTTAACAATTATCAATTCAAGTCTAATTGTTTCATATATATTTATCCCCATTCTGTTTTGAAGCAACTACCATGTTTTATTTTTAAGTATTTTAGTACTAGCACTCTTCTGAAACATTTCTCCCAGTCTTATCTGATTAACTTTTTCCTACCTATTTATTTCATTTTATTTTATTTATTTATTATATTTTATTATATATTATATTTTATTATATTTTATATTTTATTTATTTATTTTTATTTTATTTTTTTATTTATTTTATATTTTATTTTATTTTATCTTATTTTATTTTATTTATTTTGTACTGGGGTGCTTTACCATTGAGCCACATTTCATCCCTTTTTATTTTTTATTTTTGAGACAGGGTCCAAGTTTCTAGGGCCTCATTAAATTGCTGAGGTTGGCCTCAATTTATGATCCTCCTGCCTCAGGCTCCCCAATTGCTGGGATTACAGGTGTGTGCCACTGTACTCAGCCTTTTTCACACCTTCTAAAGGTTTCATCTCTGTGTGAAAAACGTGTATTCATTTCACATTTACTAAGTATTTACTACGTACCAGATAACTGCCCATAAATTATTTTTAATAATGTTCACAATAATCCTGCTGGTTTTATTATCACATCTTACAGATAAGCAAACACAAATAATAATGTGAAGTCAATATTTGAACTCTTCTAATTTTTTATCTATCACTCATTTCAGGATACCACTGCCTTTCTGAGGGAAACTTATTACTCTATTTCCTTCCCATTGTTGTTAACAGAAAATAACTCTTAGACAACCTTAAAGTCAGGAAGATGAGGAAGAATGATGAAAATTTGTTGTATTTTACTGCAGGGCAAAGGAGGACGAAAAGGTTGCTTTATAATGGGGAAAAGTAGGCAGGTAGACAAATTCCTGGGGACCTTAAAACAAACAAACAACAACAACAACAAAATCACAGGAATAACAGGGAATTTAAGTATGTTGGAAAAAAAAAAAAAAGTCCTAAGGTACCCTCTCCTGGAGTAACTTTGTTACGGGGAACTATATGCTTTAAAGTGACTTAGGGAAGCCTAGTGGTGTCCCATAGTTTAACAAGTAGAAATTTAGTTGAAACAAAATTCAGGTACTCTTTTACTCTAGCATTTTTCAGCACTTCAAAGGCATAATTTTTATCTGCAGTCTTTAAGAGGAGCTACATGTGCACTGATACTTAGACTTAATGCAGGCTACATGTTCTTACATGGAGCATATAATGGAGCTAATATATTGTGAAACACACTCTAGAGAACAGTCTTAGTTTATTGGCAAAAAGCTCCCATATCCCAGTTTCTTATCTAATGACATTTGTTTTAGAGCTTGACCCTGCCTTAAGCCATGAGAGCTCAGTTATGGTTTGAGCTGCATTGATTTCTATAAGGAGGAACACAGGATTCCATACTCCACTCTGCAAGGGCACTATGTTCTTTGCATTCCAAACTGGAACTCTCAATGTATGTTTCCATATTATCATTGTAATATACACAATCGGCTAGTATGATTCTGCACTTTAAATATATTATTGATTACATAAGTAGCTATAAATTATCTTGGAACCATTAACAATTTTTGTGGGAAGAAAAACATATTTCCAGTTATAATAAATACATCAAGTAACTTTTGTGTGTATATGGTAAAAAACATATAACACAAAATCTACCATCTTAACATTTTTAAGCATACAGTGCATTTACATTAACTACATGCATTTTGTTATACAACATATCTCTATAACTTTCTTGTGTTACATACCTGAAAATCTATACCCACTTAACAACTCCCCTTTTCTATAATCCACCCCACTCTCAGTCTCTGGGAATCACCATTCTACTTTCTGTTTCTGAGAATTTGATTACATTGGGTACCTTACATAAGCACACTAAGTAACTTTTAAAGTAGAACACAACTGTGCTCTTGGTATCAATTGCTTTCTTCACATAAAAACTGTGAATTAAAATCTTAGTATAGAGAAAACTGGAACAACCAAGACCTTCTTTAGTAAGAAATAGGTTAATTAGAAAAACAGTCATTGCATTAGATCTAGAATTCTGAAAAATTCCCAATCTACTGGAATAGCTCCAATATGTTACCTGCCAAAAAGGTTTTCAAGGAAATGAAAAAGGTAGATACTTCTCATGCCAGCTGGACATCAAAACTTCACATCATTTAAAAATGTATTCACTTGATTTTAAAAGACTCAAAATTATTTCTGTTAAGAAATAACTTTAATTAATGAAGAGATTTTTAAAAATGAGGCTGAAATACAAATAATAAAAATTTAAATAATTTGTTATCTTTTGTCATTGGACCTATAAAATTCAGAAGTTTACCTGAGAGCTACTGAATATAGGCTTTTTGCCAAGTCTTCGATCATCACCTTTGTCAAATGCAGCTGTAGAAAAAAACGGCAATTTATTTTTATAGGAAGCAGTACTATTACTATAGAAGCACAGGAGAAATAGAATTCTAGCACAAAACATTGTATTTTGATGGAAGTAACAACAACAACAAACACCTGAAACCAATCTACTGCACAAAAATAACATATTGTAGAATTTTTTTTAAAAAAGGATGTCATTTTCAATCTTATTCTCTGGTTCCTAAGATATTTGTTTTTAAAATTAATAAATAATAAGTGCAATCTCAAAGAATGTTCATATATTTACAAAAAACCCATAAATTTCTCATGTAAATTTTTAGATAACTGGTTTCATTTAGTTTTCCAAATTTCAAAAAAGCATACATTATGACAAATGTAATATTTTATAAATAATTAAGTACAAGAAAATATTTATCCTAAAAATATAAAAATACTCTGTTGAAATAAAAAATATATCCTCGTTTTTTAGATATGTCATGAAGAAGGAAGAAACAGAACAAAAAAGTAAGAATCTATTGAAAATAAAACAAGAAACAATCCTCAAATTCATATTATTCTTTTTAGAATTAAATAAAAATTCATTTTATAAATTAGGTTTATTTGGGAATTATTGGGGAATTCATGTTTATGCGCTTAAAATAAGAATTTGAATGACGTCAGGAAAATATATAGGAATAATGGTATGAGGGCTATCAACATAGTTCAGTTAAAACATTTCTTTCTTTTGAAGGTTATGGTGCTTTAAGGTATATTTTGAAGAAAAATATATAATTTCCAAAAATTATTTGATTTTTATTAAAACAGCTAATAAAATATATTAAATTATCTAACTCTATCATGCATCTTCCACAATCTCTGTTCCATAGGATATATGCTATAAGACAAAGTAAGATTCTGGAAAGGCCAATGTAAAGACTGATTTACAGTAAGCAAATGACTCTGTACAACAATACATGGAAAGAAATTAATAAAAAATTTCTTCCAAAAGTCAGTAATTCAACTAGAATATAAGAAATGTTACAACAAAGACAACCCCAAAATATTCTTTTATTTGGGGTTTCCCAATGCAGTAATTATGCATAAATCAATTCATTATTATTCAACGTATTTAAGGTTTATATATATTATTATTGAACTGATGGAAAGCAATAGAATGAATAGTTCTCTTGATAATTAGCTGTATTACCAATGATATTTTGTTTAGATTTGTGTATGTACATATGTATTTACATGTATTTTTAATTAGTGCTTTGAGGAATTAAAGAACATTGTTTGAAGTTCAATTTAACTATTAAATCCTCTAAAACAGAAAAACAAAGTTTGCTCCAACTGAAAAGAGTTGAAGGACACTTACTCAAGGAATGCTGATCTTATTTTGTTTCCTCACATTGTATAGATATTATAGAAAACTATCATGTAAAAATTAGCATAGAAATAGTCACTATGAAAAAAATTCCAGTTTCTAAAAATTTCTTGATTTTTGTTATTTAAAAAATGGAATTTCTTTGAAAAGTGCTCTTTGAATAACATCTAGCTGCACTATCATGTTAGACTTACAACACAAGACACCAGCAGTTCACATTCTGACTATACCACTAAAGGATTTATATACTCATGCATTATAAAGAATATATTTCATCACACATAGTTTCCATCTTTAATAGGAAACAAATATTTACTTCAGAAAATAGTCCCTTAGCTTAAGTTGTTTTTAAAAGTATACTTGCTGAATATGCCAGTATTTTTTCTAAGGCACTGGCTTTAACCCAGAAATAGTCATGAAGCCATTTTTAGTTCCACACCCTCTAATTTTTGTTTTTTTGAAACAATCATACATTCTAAGGAATGCACATCTTTTGTTTAATGCTTATGTTTCAAATGGTATCTATTAAATGTCAGAGACCACTATGTGGTTCCTGAGGGACACTCCGCAATAGCACACACCACATCACTGAACAAATCAATTGTGAAAAAAAAAAAATCCATCTAATCTAGGCAAAAACCACAAGAAAGGGTGTCTTATGAAAAAGATGGAAAAAGATAAAAAATATATTTTAAAAGGGAAAAAGTATGTTTTGTAATCTGTTCTATATGGATTATATTCTTTTATACTTCTAACCTCTTCACAAGAATGCCTTTAAGCAAATTTGGCTGAAATACTGTTGCAAATATACAGTAGGATTAAAAATTGATATGTATAAATAAAGGAAATGAGTTTCATTTTCTAACAACAGCAAAAAAACCCCCATGATTTATTAAAACTGCCTAACACACTATCACTAGTTTTGATTAACACAGTATTATGAACAGAAGCATACAAATGTTAATCTTACTACTTATCAGAATGCCTTCAAAATATCTGCTGTCACAAAGATCATAAAATGAGAATTAAAACATTTCAAGGCTAACATACCTGCTTGGATTTTCTGTTGATCATCTGTGCTCATCAGCTTCCAGCTTTCTGTGTGACGAACAGCATAGAAAGACTGAACCAGGAAGATCCACAGCTTATCACGCAGAGCCTGGATCTTGCACGTAAAACCCTGTGTTCAAGCAACAAATCAGCAGCTGGTGAGAGCCACATTGTCATAGCAACCAGTCATTATTCCTTTCCGAATCTACTTACTCCTAAGCTAGATCAATGATGTCATCACTTAGATTTTTAAGATCGTAGGGTACATATTATTTATGAAGGCTTACTCATTAATAGAATTTTATAGTGAACATGAAGCTAAATCTTATCCTTTCAACCAAACATTATTTTAAAACACCAATGTCCTTTATATGAATATCTTCCACAGCTTTTTAAAATCAACTATGACATTACAAGGTCAAATACTCTATGCAATAGTAATAAATATGATGACATTTTCATCATTCTTATAGAATAAATATGCCAAAATTTGCAATTAGCTTATTAATTACCAGTGATTAATTGCATTTAAAATAATATTTCAATTTTGCTTTTTCCTGGTCAATATAATTTTATGATTTTTTTAAGAGAAAAAGGAATTAAAAATATATATCAACAAAAGGCAATAATACTACAACATACATTTTATATCCAAAAATTCAATATAATGACCAGAGAGATATACTAGTTATATTGTGCCAAATATCACTAAATACCACCAACTAGGTTTAGAATAAATGAGCCAAAATGCCAAATTCTATATTTTCATAAAAAGTCCATTTGGATGTAAATTGAATTTTGAAACTTTTATATTATGAAAAATTCCAAACATATACAAAAATAGAGACCATAATCAACCCCCTTATGTCCATTACCTAGCTTCAGTGACTCATGCAACATTTAAATTGTACATACAATCTAGAATCTTAAAATACTTCAAATATTTCATCATTTTAATGAATGTTATTACATTCAATACCATTTCCTTTGTATTTTCAGAGTTCAGTAATGTGTTCACAGCCATAAGAAGAGCACAACTATTTTCAGTGGTAATATTTTCTTCAATTGCTTTTAAAATTTTGTCCAAGAGATCAGCTGTGCTGCTCATTGCTTGTGACTACAAAACACAGAAATTGATATTTAATAGAAATTCATGTAAAATGTGTAAGAAATGTGAAAGTCTGTCATAACAGCAGAACAATCATAATTACTAGCTAGGTGAAATCAACCCGAAGTCATATTTGTTCTTTCTTTCCCCTTCTTTTGTTAAAATGTACACACTGTATTAAAGAGACAACACAGCCATAATGACAGAACCTAGAAATAAGCAATAGTTCTCTATTCTATTACTTAGAATAGAGAAAGTAGCTCCACAGTAAGTTAGGGAATTTTGGAAAGGATCATAATTGTATATAGACCAAAACAGTATCTTTGCAACTTCATTTTTAAAATGTGGCTCTGCTAATTGAGGGTTACAGTTGGCCATAGTTACAATGTGCCTTGCCAGAGCACTCAAACCTGTCCCTCCTGTCTTCTTTGTCTTGTGAGCCAAAAATCCTGTCCATCACTGCTCTAAATCTGATGCAAACATGCCATCTGCTGTGAAATGTATTTAAATCATACTAAGTTAATCAAAGGCAACCTGCACATAAAAACGCTTACGTAATTAAAATTATAACACAAAGATGGAACTAAACTGAATACAGGATACAATTATAGACATACTACCTGTAAGAGGAGAATGAAATTTTCACTCTGAATGATCTTGGAGAAGTTTTCTACAATAAATGCAATACACTCTTCTTGGAGCTGAGATGCCATCAGCAGTGCTGCTTCTGTCCACTTGACTCTGGGTAAACTGATGATGAGCCTGTCGCTTTCCATCAGAAGAAAAGCAGCATTCTTATCATTCTTAGAATTTAAAAAATATTGCAAAGAAAAGTTAAAGGTATTACTGCTCATAAAATAACTTTCTAAGCAAATAAAATATTTTAGTTTTCTTGTGATGTTTCCTGCAAGAAACAAAATTACAGGTAGCTAATATCTTTGTCATTAGTTTTACTTATAATATTCATTCATTCATTCATTTATTCAGAATTACCCAAAAGGGAAAACTCTGAACTGGGAAGAAACCACTTTATCAGGTAGCTGGAACAAATGTGAGAGCACAACTGTAATATAAATACAAAGAAAAACTCCCCTTCCTTAAAATTATCACTACCAAATTAATTTGTTACATATATATTTATATACTTGTATATATTTGTTGCATATATATATATATACATACACACATACATACACACACACACACACATATATATATATTTCATAACTTCATGGCTACACTGATATCACCTGAATTTTTTTCTAACTATAAAATAAATATTTTTTATTGCGAATTTAGAAAGACTAAAAATTACTTCTAATTCCCATTGACTTTCTTCCTCTTTTCTACTTTTTGTATTTTATTCATTTAATAATGATTCATTTTTGTATCACAGGAAAAATGTTCAAAAATACTCATTTCTATGGAAAATGAAATGACAACTCACAAATACTGTGTGCTCTCTAAGGCAAAGGAAAAAACAACAAATGTTTCTTTTTTTGGTTTTTGATACTGGGGATTGAACCTAGGGGTGCTTAACTACTGAGCCACATCCCCAGCCCCATATTTATATTTTTTAATTTTTTTTTTTGTTTAGAGACAGGGTCTTGCTGAGTTGCTTGGGACCTCGCTAAGTTGGTGAGGATGGCTTTGAACTCATGATGTTACTGCCTCAGGCTTTCAAGCCACTGGGATTACAGGCATGCACCACTGTGTCCAGCAAATTACTGTAACTTAATCATGTCTGATACTTAGTAAATAATTATTGATTAAATAGATATCTGATAGACTGTAGTAGCTTAAAACATGCACACACAGAGTCACAAATTCTTTGTAGCTCCGTTCACTGGGAGGTAGAATCTATTTCTTCCAGCCTTGAATATGGACTCGACTTTTCACTTGCTTTAACCAACAGTAGTAGTATACAAGTTCCAGAGCTTCGCAGCTTCTGTCTTTACCCTCTTTGAATTCCAAGACCACTAGGCCATGAAGAAGCTTGGTAGGGAAGACCATGTGGAGTGACAGGCCATGCCTCCAGCTTAGATACCAGTTGAATACAGTTATAAGAGTAAGCTCAGGCAAAGCCAGAAAAATCATTCAGTCAACCCACAGAATTGTGAAAAATAATAAACTGTTGCTTTAAGCCTTTTAGTTGTGGGTTGGGTTATTTACACAGCAATAGATAGCTAATACACCTGGAAATGAGAAAATGAAATCTTAACATGGACCATATGATAGAGACTCTGCACACCCCCTGTATTGTTTTGATCTCAACTAAAGCACTGCATTGTCCCTGATTCCTAAACCTATACCAGATACATGCTGAGAATCTGTCCATTTTCTTTAAAGTACTCAATTCATTTGCAATTATTCAAACATGAACACATATGCCTGATTAATGTCTGTCTCCTTCACTATGCTGTATGTTCAAAGAGTATGAAACCATGTCTGCTTCTGCTCACTACTCTATCCTCAGGGCCTAGTGTAAAATTGGGTCATAAAAGACACTCGCATATTCATTGATCTCTTAATATCATTAGATACTGAGAAATATCTGTAAGTGAATTTCTAAGATAACTTATATTCAACTCTTAAACTTAAACCCTAAAAAGTTTACCCATTTATCAAGAATTCATTAAAATGCATTATATACTTCCACGGCTTTATTAAAGTAAAAAGATCCTATTTTGCTATAATTCAAGTTTTGTTTTTAGTACCATTATCCTTTCCTCCTCTGGTACCTTCCTGAGTAACTGTGCAATTACTAAGAGTTTTAGGCAATAAGCTGAATTTGCTCTACTAAAGGCATTGCTCTGGTAGTGGAGCCAAATGTTGGGTATGCAAATAAATTTGGCAGGTATCTACAAAATGCTTACTACATATATAGTGTTATGTGCTCTGACAGTAATACTTTTTAAAAATACAGTATGGTTCATAATTTAGCTTAGAATCTATTAGAAAACTAAAATATGGACACAGTTTAATACATAGATAATATGTAATCTTTTTCCATACTGATCTGAATATGTGATGAACATCAAGTGTAAGAGTATCCTGAGGTTCAAAGAAAAAAAAATATTTCTAGACCAAATATAAAATTTTAATTCAATAGTTAAAAAGCATGTGGTTCAAAATTTAAAAATGTATAAAGGTCATTACTAGGAAAAGTCTTCCTCTCCTTCCTATCCACAAACCACCCATTTCCAAACCAATATAATTTTTTATCTTTCCAAGTATTTTATGCATATGCAAACAATATATATAATTTTCCCCTTATTTTATTCAAATGGAGGCATTAATATGTAATCTCTATGTTGCTTTTTACATTTAGCATACATTTTCAATATTTTATTATTGGTGTAAAGAACCCTTTATGGTTTTAATATTTAATCTATGATATAAATATATCATAAGCAATTTAACTAGTCATCGACTTATAGATATTTACATTATTTACTATGCTTTGTTATTATGTTATAATGAATTACCTTGTATATAACATTATTTTATATCTCTAGGTTATATTCCTAGAAGTAAATAGCTGGGTCAATACTACCAGTCTTAGCCTAGGTTCTGCCTAAAACACTGAGACCGAGAAACAGGCTTGTATGAAGATAGCTTGTTTGGGGAAGTGATCTCAAAGGGGATATGATGCACTGGGAGAGAGAAAAGGATGGACGGAAAACCCATCCAAGGTTGCATTTTCTTGCTACTTGCTACTTGAAATGTGATCTACACCATCAGCATGAGCATCAACCAGAGCTTGTTAGAAAAGTAGAGTGTCTGGTTCCTCCCCTGATTTACTGAATTAGAAATCTACATTAAATGAGATTCCTCAGTGTTTTGTATATACATTAAAGTTTGAAAGGCATGGATAGAGCATTCGCCATTGTAGGTGACTGGGACTCAATCTTGTTTAGGACCCTTTTAAAAGCCATGGAGGATGTATTTTGAATTAACCACTCGATACAGAAAAGGGAAACATTTAACCACGGGCTCTCATCTCCTGGGTCAAGGCTTGCCACCTGGGGTGTCAACTTTCTTTTGCTGCCAGGATCATACAGGTTCAGAATTGCTGAACTGGGAATATAGTTCAACTGTAGGTTACATGCCTATTATGCAGCAAGTCCTGGGTTCAATCCCTAGATCTGTAAAACATAAAATATTTAATTGCTCAAGTGCAGGTATCCCATGTGGAGAAGTGAAGTATCTGGAAAGAAAGTAGTGTGATATGGCTGTGTACGCTAGATGTTGCAGCAGTGGCTAGAGTACAAACATGGGCTAAAAGAATATGTGGGACAGCAGAGGTATCCAAAACACTGCCAATATACACTCAACACTATATATGAATACACCTAACACTATATTGAATAAACATTATGAGTACTGTCTTACAAATTGTACAGTCTTCCCTAGAAACCGAGAGAAATGTATTTAGTGGTTCAAAATCAGCATTAGAAAGCAGAAGAAAGGAGGAGGAGGGAGACAAAGAGATGGAGAATACCAGTATATCCTACATAATAAGCCTAAGAGTTCTTTTGTAAAACTTGTATTTCGGTTCTGTTTGTGAGTTATAATAGAAAAAGAATTTCTTAGTTTGGGTTAGTCAAAACAGGGTCACAGTCCTAAAAGTTTGAAAAACATAGGGAAAGATATGTTAATTTATGTGTCACGAATGAATTAGAATATTTTCTATATCCTAACAGTACAAATTTTCTTATTTTTATCATTCTGAAAGTTAAAAAATGAATTGATGCTGAATAGACAGTTTTAATGTCTATTTCTCCTTAAGAAATGAAACTGAAGATCTGTTGTTCAAGTTAAGAGATGTTTGTATTTCTTTTCTGCTTATAATCTATAAACAAATTTTGTGTGTAATTGAAATTAGATTGTTTTACATATAAGATATTTTGTGTAAGCCCCATGGTAATCATAAATAAAGGACATATAGAAATTACACAAAATAAAGACAGAAAGAAATCAAAGCATATAAATACCAAAAATACAAAGGAAGACAGCAGGAGAAGAAAAGAGGAACACAAGAAATATAATGCAATGAGGAAAACAATTAACAAAATGGTGATAGCATATATTTTCCTTAAGATAATAATTTAAAAATGTAAATGCAAGTGGATTAAACTCCCCAATCAAGTGGCTAAATGGAAAAAAAGCCACATCTATATTCTTTGTGCAAGAGACTCACTTCATATTTAAGGACATGAATACCCTGAAAGTGAAGATATAGAAAAAGATATTCTATGGCAATGACAGCAAAGAGAAGTGGGGCTATACTTTTATCAGACACAAAAGACTTTTAAGTCAAAAACCCATAAGGGACTTAGACAGTATATAATGAAAAATAATATATAATGAAAATAATATATAATGAATATATATTATTGTATATAATATCCTGAATCAAAATACCTAAGCAAATATTAATAGATCTGAAGACAGAGTTAGCAACACAAAGACAATATGAAACTTCAATATTCTGTATTCAACAGTAAATAGAATTAGGCAGAAAAATCAACAAAGTAGCAGCAGACTTAAACCACATTATAGACAAACAGATCTAACATACCCATATAGAGTATTCCAAATAAGAGCAAAGCAGCAGAATACACATTCTTTCTAATTCACATTTCAGAATTCACATTCTTTCTGTATAAGCATATACAAAGCATTCTCAAACATATGTCACCTACTAGGTATCCAAAAGAAGTCTTAATAAAGCTAAAACTATTGAAACCATACAGAGAATCTTTTCTGAATACAATGTAATGAAAGCAGAAATCAACAGCAGAAAGAAAGATGGAGAACATACAAACATGTGAAAATCATAATGAACACTTTCAAATAACCAATGGGGTAAAGAACCCAAACTGGGTGCAGAGGTGTGTATCTGTAATCCCAGTTATTTGGGAGGCTGAGGTAGGAGAACTGCAAGTTCAAAGCCAGCCTCAATAATTTAGCAAGAAGCCCTCAGCAATTTAGTGAGATTCTGTCTCAAAATAAAAAATAAAAAGGGCTGGGGGTAAGCCCCTGGTTTCAATCCTGGAAGAAGCAGTAAAGGAAATATAAGCAGGAAATTTCTGTTGATAAATGCCTATATTAAAAAAAGAAGACAAATTTCAAATAACTTTGAAACTAACTTTATACCTCAAGAAACCAATAAAAAGAAGAAACTAAGACCAAAGTCAGTAGGAGAAAGGAAATAAAGATTAGAGGAAACAAAGGAAAGAAATTAAAAAAAAAAGGAAAAAATCCCTAAAAGTGTATTTTTTTTTTTGAAAAGATAAATTAACACACTTTTAGCTAGCCTAAGAAAAATCAGAGAAGATGGAAATACATATAATCCGAAGGACTTGGGTGTAGCTCAGTTATAGCACTTGGTTGGCATATGTAGTTCTCCTAGTTCTGAAAATAAAAATCAGACATGAAAGAGGTGATATTCTAACAGATGCCAAAGCAATCGGATAATCTAGAAAAAGACAGATTCCCAGAAACATACAACCTACTAAGGCTGAACCACAAAGAAACAAAATCTGAATAGACTAATAATGAATAGATATTGAGTTAGTAATAAGAAGTCTCCTGACAACCAATCAGTCAATAAAAGCAAACCCAGGAACTGATGGCTTCATTACTGAATTCTACTGAACATTTTAAAAATAACAATCTGGGGGCTGGGGATATAGCTCAGTTGGTAGAGTGTTTGCCTTGCAAGCACAAGGCCTGAGGTTCAATCCCCAGCACCGAAAAAGAAAATAAATAAATAAATAAATAAATAAATAATCTTTCTCAAACTCTTTTAAAAAACTGAAGAGTATGGAATATTTCCAAACTCTTTGTACAAGGTCAGCATTACCTTGAAACTAAAGCCAGACAAGAATGCTAGAAGAAAAGAAAATTACAGGCCAATAGCCCTCATGAAAGACGCAAAAATCCTCAAAAAAGAAAAAAAAGAAAAAAAAAAAAAAAGAAAAAGAAAAGACCACTAGCAAACTAATAATGCATTAAAAGAATCATTCTGGGCTGGGGATGTAGCTCAGTGGGTAGAGTGCTTGCCTTGCAAGCACAAGGCCCTGGGTTCAATCCCCAGCACCGCAAAAAATAAAAATAAAAAAAAAGAATCATTCAACATGACAGAGTAGGATTTATCTCTCCAATACAAGGATCATTTGACATATGCAAATCAATAAATATAATAAACAACATTAATAGATAAAGGGTAAGAATCACACAATCATCTCAAGAGCTATAAGAAAATTGTTTGACAAAATTCAACACCTCCTCATGATAAAATCTCTCAACAAACTGAGAATAAAGATATATTATCTCAAAATAATAAAGGCCATATATCAAAGCCCCCAGTTAGCATCATATACAAGCATGAAAAATGGGAAGTATTTCCTTTAAGATCAAGAACAAGGCAAGGATGCCTATTCTCTCCACTTTCATTCAACATAATTGTGGAAGTCCAAGTTATAGCAACTAATTGAGAAAAAGAAATAGGCATCAAAATTAGAAAGGAAGAAATAAATTATTCTCCTCTGTAATAACATGTTCTTATATATAGAAAATCCTAAAAACTGTTAAAAACTATAAAAACTAATAAATGAACTCAGTAAAGTTTCAGGATATGAAATCAACACACAAAAACCAGTTGTATTTCAGCTAACAACACTAGCAACAAATTACCAACAAATTAGGAAAATAATCTCATTTGTAATAGTACTAAAAAGAATAAAATACTTAGGAGTAAATTTATCCAAGGAGGTAAAGATTTACATACTGAAAACTACAAATCATTGACAAAAGAAACTAAATAAGATACAAGCAAACCAAAACATATCCATGGGGTTGGGGTTGTAGTTCAGTAGTAGAGTGCTTGTCTAGCATGTGTGAGGCACTGGGTTTGCTTCTCAGCACCACATATGGACTCAATACAATCCCCATTAAAATATTATCAAATTCAAAAGCGACAACAATGGGCCCTGAATAGCCAAAATGACCTTAAAGAACAAAGCTGGAAAAACCACAATTCCTGATTTCAAAATATATTACCTTAAAATAGTGTGGTATTGACATAAAGAAATATATCCACACACACAGTCAACTAATCTTTGACAAAGTGTGTTAGAGTCAGCTTTCTCTCATGGTGACAAAATAAATCTTTAAGAAGGAAAAGGTTCATTTTGGCTCATTGTTTCAGGGGTTTCAGTCTGTAGTTACTTGACCCTGCTTTGTTGGGCCTGCAGTGCCACTGTAAATCATGGCAGGAACATACTGTAGAGGAAGCCTATTTACCTTATGGTAGATGAGATGCAAAGAAAAAGAACAGGAAAGGGCAGGGTCTTAATAGCTCCTTATGGGCACACCCCTGATGACTCTTCTTTCTTTTTTTCTTTTTATTTTTTTGGAATAGGGGATTGAACTCAGGGGCACTCTGCCACTGAGCCACATCCCCAGCCCTATTTTGTATTTTATTTAGAGACAGGGTCTCACTGAGTTGCTTAGCACCTCGCTTTTGATGAGGCTGGCTTTGAACTCACGATCCTCCTGCCTCAGCCTCACGAGTCGCTGGGATTACAGGCCTGCACCACTGCGCCCAGTATGACTTCTGTTTCTTCTATGGGGCCCTACCTCCTAAATGTTTCACCACATCCCAATAGTACCATGGGCTGGGAACCAGGCCTTCCATGCAAGGGCTTTTGGGGGACATTCAAGATCCAAACTATAGCACAAGGGTTCCAAGAATAAACAACGGGAAAAGGAAAGTCTCTTTAATAAGTGGTGCTGGGGAAACTGGATATGTATATGCAAAAGAATGAAATTGGACCCTCATTTTGCACCAAACACAAAAATCAACTAAAAAATGGATTAAAAACTTAAATCTGTAACCTGAATCTATAAAACTCCTACAAGAAAACAGGGGGAAAGATTCACGACTTTGCATTTCATGGATATGATACCAAAGGACAGTCAACAAAAGGAAAAACAGACAATAGTATGGCAAAGCAAAAAACTTCTTATAGCAAAAGAAACCACTGACAAACTACAAAGACAATCTACAAAATGTGGGAAAATATGCAAACCATATATCTAATAAAGGGTTAATTCCAAACTATTTAAGGAACACTTGAAACTTAACAGTAAAAAACCCTAATTACCCAATTAATTGACAAGTTGAAGACTGGAATAGATATTTCTCAAAAGAAGATAAACACATGCCCACAAGCATATGAGAAGATGCTCAATGTCACTAATCATCAGCAAAATGTAAGTTAAAACGACAATGGGATATTACCACACACCTGTTAAGATGGTTATTAAATGAAAAAAGTATTGATAAGGATGTGGAAGACGCAAAATGGTGTAGCCACTATGGAAAACAGCATGGAGATTCTTCAAAAAATTAAAAAAACTACTATAGGACCCCATAATCCTACCTGTGGTCATTTATTCAAAAGAAGTGAAGTCAAATCTTAAAAAAATACCTGCATTCCCATGTTCACTGCAGCACTATTTACAATAATCAACATGTGGAAGCAACCTAAATGTCCAACGACAATGAATGGATAATGAAAATGTGGCATATACATCTAGTGGTATAGTATTCAGTCTTAAAAAGGAAGAAACTTGCAATATGCAACAACATGGACAAACCTTGAGGACATTAGGCTGAGTGAAATAAGTTAGTCACAGAAAGACAAATACTGCTGACTCCATTTATATAAGGTATCTAAAAGAGTCAAACTCACAGGATTAGAGAATAAATCTAATGGTGGTTGCCAGAGGGGAGAAGGAAATGAAGAGTTGTTATCAATGGGGTCACAAGTTACAGTTATACATAACTGTATAAGTTCTAGAGAGTAAATTCTAGAGATCTGTTGTACAGCATTGTGTCTGTAGTTAACAATTCTATATTGAACACTTCAAAATTTATTAAGGTACTAGGGGTGTAGCCCACTGGGATGGTACATGCTTAGCATGAGCAAGTCCCTGGGTTCAATCCCTAATGTCAGGGGGGAAAATAAGGGTAGACCTCATGTTAAGTATTCTTTCCAAATAAAATAAACAAGGTTCAGGACAAACGGTAAGCAAATAAATATAAAATAATATTAATGAAATAGAAGGCCCAGCTATAATTTGTATGTAAGATCAATTATCCTCTTCAGATAAAAGTCGTATTAATAAACATTGGTCATAAGCAATACTTTAAGAGATGTGCAAATACACAGAAAAGAAATATCTGAAAATGCAATTCATTTTTAGTTGGTATCAAATGTGCAAAAATGTAACAATCTGGAAATCTTATTTTTAAAATAAGATTATAAATATGATACGTACACATTAAAAGATTTTCTGAAAGGCCAATTTGAGGTTGAGATTTAAAAAACAGAAAAAGAAAAAGAAGATAAGAAGATTGCTTATTTTCTGTTTCATTTTTCCGGTTAAATTTCAATTTTTAATTTTCAAATTTCAATTTGACAAAATATTCCATATCAATAAATCCAAATATATTTCATTTCTGTAACAAAATATAATGAATGTTAAATTAATATTTCTTAAAACTGTCCAATCCACAAAAAAAGACAAAATTTTGTAATAATCACCATGATGTCTAAAAGTCTATTGATCAAATTGGGTGCTTGGCCATTCTGATGTCTTGAAAGGAAAAGTCAAGCATTCACAAAGCTTGTAATGATCTAATTAGACCTATAAACTTAAAGTAAAATAGCATAGGGAGAGGCATAATTTGAAGGGCTTATTCTTCAATTAAACTCATACCACTTGTAAGAAAATAAATCAAACTTATTAACAAGGATATTCAGCTAAAATCGCTTGTAGTCTGGCCTTAGACTGTCCCCAGACTCATCTCTCATTTCAGATACAGCACAATAACACTGCCTAGTCTCCATGCCCCTGATCACATTTTTAGTCTGTCAGGAATGCCCTAACCTACTTATTTTGAAATTGCATTATACCTTCAGGTTCATCTCACATTACTTTTGTCATTATCCAGTCAGATTGATTATTTAATCTCTGTTATCCTATGTATATACCTGAATTATACATTATACCTATTCATTCATTTGACAATATGTACTGAGTGCCTAATATGTTAGGCACTGTTCTAAAGTTAGTGCTTTACTGGTAAATAAAACTGACATGGAACTTAATGTTATTACTCATCACAGTCTAATCTGTATTTTATTACTTACATGCCCATTCTTCCATCAATTTGTTAGTTTCTTGAAGTCAAGCCCCCTCACCTGCCCCCTCAAAAAAACTTTGCCCACATTGAGCGCTTATATATTTAGAAAGGCAGCAATTGGTTTTAAGACTGAACTTTTGTCATTTACTGCTGTGAACTTGAACAAAGCACTGACCTCCCATTTTCTTTTCTCAGTGTATGAAATGGAGATAGCAGTACTTGTCTTATACTAAATATCACAAGAAGTATTTTGAACTGTTAAATGTCTAAAACATTCACTAAATATGGGTGCTACTACATTCAGTAAACAATGCTTCTATTTCTATTGCACTGAAGTACAGCTGGGACAATTGCTTGCCTTCATGAACAGAAATTAACTATTTAATGACTAAGGAAACTAATGCAAAATTGTAAGCAAAAAACCACAAGTCCTTCATTAGCATAAACATAGAATTAGATTTTATAGTGGCATCCTGTGGGCTAACAGCCTACACTTTGGTTTTCCTAGTTAGATTTAGATATGTACCTTCTATGTAACCCAGTCTGATGTTATTATTCAGTTTAGTCAGAGAAACAGGACCATTAGGAGAGGTGTGTAATTTGTTACAGAGATTTGACTTCACACAATTGTAGGAGCTGATTAAACGGCCTTTGCACCTGATGATATAGTTTGAAGTTCACTGGACAGGAGTTGAGAAGGCCAGATGGATATAAAGTGAGGAAGAGCAAGGACAAGCCAACACCAAAAGTATCAACTGGAACTCGTAAGGGTGGGCTTGTATTAGTCATATTGCCTCCAACCTGGGTGAAATGGTATTTTATAGGAAATACTGATGCATTTAACTATGGAGCTAAGCACATACATAGTCCAGGGTAAGAAAAGCTATACAGAGTAAAGTGGAATAGTTAGCAGGACATGCCATGCCAGTAAGATAAATCAGTATAGAAGCAACATCTGAGACCTAATAGCAAAGGTAACCATTTCTACCCTAATATTCTCATGTCAAATTGTCTTTTGTGGCCATTCTAACTTAAGTATACAAAGAAGGAAATTCTAGAAAGTAAGGTCTATCCTAGACAGGCTAATACATTACAAAATTAATACATTCAACTCCTTGTCAAATTGGCACACATACATATCTCTATAAACCATACTTAGTTTCCAAATGGAGATAACAACAGTCACAATTCTACCTAAATGATACAACTAATGCCCATACAACAAACATACTAATGCTTTTCATTTTTTTTATTTTAAAAATTTAAAAAAAATTTTTTTTATTTTTACAGACTTCATTTTGATTCATTGTACACAAATGGGGTGCAACTTTTTGTTTCTGTGGTTGTTCGTGATGTAGACTGACACCATTCGTGTAATCATACTTGTACATAGGGTAATGTCCGTCTCATTCTACCATCTTTCATACCCCCGCCCCCTCCCTACTCTCATTTCCCTCTATGTAATCCAAAGTTTCTCCATTCTTCTCTTACTCCCATCCCCATTATGTATTGTCATCCACTTATCAGAGAAAACATTCAGCCTTCCATTTTGGGGGACTGGCTTATTTCACTCAACATGATATTCTTCAATTCCATCCATTTACCTGCAAATGCCATAATTTTATGCTTCCTAATGGCTGAATAATATTCCATTGTGTCTATATACCACAGTTTCTTTATCCATTCATCTATTGAAGGGCATCTAGGTTCCACAATCTAGCTATTCTTAAAATAAGACACACAGTTCTTTTTTTTTTTTCCTTTCTGTTCTTCAGTGATAATTGTTTTTCTTCATCAATTCTGATTTGTCAGTTCTCCCTGATATCTTATAACTTAAATATGGAGATACAAAGTTGTTAACTATCTTAGATCAATGTCTTATATTAGATAGTAGGGGAATGAGAAAGTGGGAAAAACCCCAAAATATTTAAGGGTTAATATGTAGACAAATATAGTCAAGTAAAAGGGATATGAAGACTGTATGTTTATATCACAGCTACTGCTATACTCATTTCATGACCATAGCTGTTATTTATGATTCTACTATCCATTCCATATTCCCTTTTTCCTCACCAAATGCTTATCCTGTTTATAGTTCTTTATCTGGTAGTGGCCTAAACTTTCATTCCTAAACAATCTAGGTCATTATCAGCACTAAATTAGTTGCTAAAGTTCTCTACTGATGCTACTCATAGAAGTTGGGAGTACTGCATCCCAGATGTGTTTTTTCTTACCTACACTGTATGGTGGCAACCCAATTTCCCCTTAACAGTCGTGCTTAACCTATCAGTAATTTCTATTCTTTGCATTTGGATTTACAAAGTGTTCAGATGAAGATGATCTCAAGTTTCAATTTTTTTTTAAATCATTATTATGTTCCCCGATGGCAGCATTCTCTTTGGAACTAAGACCTTTAGATCAGCAAAGCCCAAAGTTGCAGGGAAAGGAGCAAAAACAACAACAACAACAACAACAACAACAACAAAATTGCTAATGATTCACCAGGAGTAATTATTAAAAAATATTTTTGTTGCTGTTGTTAATGGATCTTTTATTTTATTTACTTATATGTGGTGCTGAGTATTGAACCCAGGGCCTCACACATGCCAGGCAAGTGATCTAACACTGAGCCACAACTTCAGTCCCAGGAGTAATTTTGTAAAGAACTACTCCCATTTCTACATTTTAATTTCTGGATTCATAAATCCTGGATATGGGACAAATAGCACCTTAAATTAAAAATTATGAGTACTTATATTATCCTGGGGTTCCCCAGTCCCCAGGGAACTGCAACCTAGTTGGCAATGTTAATGTGTCTTCAACAGATCATTCCTCCATTCTATCAAGTCAGCTGCTTCAGCATGATGGGGAAACTCTTAAGTCCAATAAATTCCATGACTTTGGGCACCTGTTGTATTTCATTTGCTGTGAAATGATGTGTTATTGTCATTATGATTGTCACAGTCATTGTGTCATAAATGATTAGTCATTGTGATGCTATGTGGAATATCAAGATTATGGATAATGTATTCTGTAAATTCATGAATAGTAGTTTTAGCAGAAACATTGTAAGCTAGGGAAGAAAATTTATATCCAGAAAAATGTCTATTTTAATGAGAACAAAGAACTGCCTTTTCCATGATGGAAGTAGGCCAATATAATCACCCTATCATCAGGTAGATGGCTGAACCCTTGAAGAATGGTACCACTGAGAAGTTTCAGGATTATATCCAGATCTACCTTGGTGAATACATATTGTTTGGTCCATACTGCTGAGTCAATGCACAACCTCCATCTCTGGGAGCCCTCTGTTCATGAAACAATATATACCTCTAGTGGTTCTGCCTCTCTGACTAAACCTAACTAATGAATAACTGAGTACTGAAAGTGGTTTCAGAGGAATAGAAACTTAAGGTTAGACACAGTGAAATGGTTCTACCTTATCTAGAATTGGTTTTCTCACTTGCTTTTTATTACATTCTTCATTTATATTTAAATAATTCAAACTACCATACAAAATTGAATAAACTTTGTTGATGGCACACAGAAACAAGAGTATTCACTTTATACTCACTAATGACTGAATCAACATATTAAGGCAATTTTTCTGAATCTCAGGAGGTACATTTGCAAAACTTCTCTCAGACCAAAACCTTGCAAAATGCTTTACAATCCACCTGTTACAATCAAAGAATTCCAAATTAGAAAAATGAAAATATTTTTAATTACAATAGTTAGTACCATTTTTAATTATGTTAATTATACATATGTTTTTTGACCAACTCATATTAATTTTATAAATTCTAAAAGGGACTTAACTATACTACATTTTCTATAAAAACATTTTAAGCCATGTTGGGTTATGTGCACAGATTTTAACCATAGTTCATTATAAACTAATATAAATTGATCCCAAGCATCTCGAGTAATAGCTAAATCAATACTTTCACTCAATTGGTGCAACAAGTTAAGGACTAAAACTTACACTGTGCCCAAGAAAACAGATCAAGTGTAAAACTGCTCACAAAATTAAGAGAATAAAAGAACAACATCCCTAAATTTATAACAGCAGCACTTCTTAATATAACTTACTTCATGCAGTCAGCAAAAAGACTTTCCACTCCAAGTGAATGAGCAATAATTAGGCATTCCAGTATAGAAGTCAATGTTCTGGGAACAGGCTAAAATTGATAGACAGAAAATACTCTTTTATTCCTTTTCAATTTGCAGAGGGTAAAAGTATTTGGTTCATAAAGAAAATTTGATTTATATACCTAAACTATAAATACATGCAATTCAAACTTTGATGAATTAAAAAAACAATTTTCTTCACTTAATTCTGTATCTGAAATTAACTTCTGTTGGGTCTCTGCCTACAGGCATGCTGTGCAATCAATGTCTTAAATTTTTTTCTTAAAAACACCTTTCCACACAAAAACCTATATACAGATGTTTAAAGAAGCTTACTCATTATTCCTAAAACTCGGAAACAACCAAGATATCCTTCAGTATATGAATGGATAAATGAACTATAGTACATGCAATGGAATGTTCACACAGAATGAGTTACCATGTCAAGAAAAGACATGGAGGAAATCTGAATAAATATTATTAAGTGAATATAACAAGTCATTATGAAAAGGTTATCTACTATATGTTTTCAACTATGTAACCATAAGGAAAAATTAAATCTATGGGAAAAGTAAAAAGATCAGTGGCTGCTAGGGGACAGTAAGGAAAGAAGGATTTCTAGGGCACTGAAAATACTCAATACAATACTGTGATGACAGATACATGTCATTATACATTTGCCCAAACTCATGGAATATATAACACCAAGAGTGAACTCTAATATAAATTACAGACTTTGGGTGATCATGATGTGTCAATGTAGGTTCATCAATTGTATCAAATGTACCACTCTGGTCAAAAATTCTCATAATATGTGGAGGTAGTGGATATACAGGTTATCTCTATACATTTCTCTCAATTTTAACAAAATGTAACCAATCCCATAAGCTAACCTTGGATAAAAAGAGAATTTAATTAGATTATAACATAACGTTTTTAAAACACATATATAAAAGTAATTAATTAAACAAAAGGTAGATACAAGTAGGGGAAATATCCTACTACTCTTGGAGGTAAGCATATATGCTATGTATTGCCCATGCCATGGATTTTCAGGTTTTGGATTGTTCCTAGGTACATCTATTTTCCCATTAGGTTGAATTTCTCTTTATACACATTTATTTATTAGTTGTGAGCTTGGGTTTATACACATTGAGACCAACAAAAAGTCAATTTATATATCCAGCCTCTAAATACATACTTTCCAAAATCTTGTGCTCTCAAAGCAGAGCAAAAGCTTTTTAAGAAATGTCTCTAGAATAGTTCTTCCAATAAGGTAATTTCCAACTTTTAATTTAATCTTAATTAAACTAATTTAATCTTCTATAAAATTAATCTATTAATTTAATCTTCTAGTACAAAGTGTTATAGGTTGGGCACAGTGGGACATGCTTGTAATTCCAGTGGCTTGGGAGGGTGAGGCAGGAGGATTGTAAATTCAAAGCTAGCCTCAGCAATTTAGCAGCACCCTAAGCAATTCAGCAAGACTGACTCTGTCTCAAAATAAAAAAAAGGGTTTGGGATGTGGCTCAGTGGTTAAGTGCCCCTGGGTTCAATCCCTGATACCAAAAAAAAAAAAAAAAAAAAGTGTTCTAGTAGAATTTAAGAACTAAATGTAAATATTTTGCATATTAACAATTTAAATAATTAAAATCCCCATAAGATAACTGGAGTTCCTAAAATCAGAAATAACTATCACTATTACAGGTTTCATGATGATAATTCTGATAATTCTACCAAGTTAAGTAATTTGGTTTCTTTTTTTTAAAACTTGTTTTTAGTTGTAGGTGGACACAATACCTTTGTTTTATTGATTTATTTTTATGTGCAAGGCAAGTGCTCTACCACTGAGCTACAAACCCAGACCTAGTTTGGTTTTCTGACCCACTTCAGACAACAGTATCAAATTAGTATGTCAGTCTAAGAGCACTCAGAAGTCTGAAAAATTATAAAAATATGTATAAGTTAAAAAGTTCAGCAGTCTAATTTTGCTTAGAAACAACCAGCCTCAAATAATATGAAATCTACTGATACATAACAATAATAATTTCTGTAGATTACCAAAACGTATATTTTTTTAAAAATTTGCTGCTTAAAACAGAAGACTGGCAAACTTTAGCCTATGGGAAAAATCTAGCTCACTGGTTTTGTGAATAAAGTTTTATCAGAACACTGGCATGTTACTTTATTCATATATTGTCTATAGCTGCCTTTGATCACAATAGCAGAGCACAACTATGAGATAGACAATAGGATTCAAAAAGCCTGGAATTTTTTTTTGGCAGGGGCAGGGTAGTGGTGATTGAATCCAGGGTGCTTTACCACTGAGCTACATTCTGCATCCCTTTTCGTCTCTTAAATTTTGAGACAGGTCTCCTTAAGTTGCTTTACAGAAAAAAATCTGCTGACTCCTGGCCTAAAGGGATAACTCTGGCTCTTTGAGAATTTATTTACAGGGAAATGATGACTCCCAAGGTTTTTTTGTAATGGCATGACTGACCTTTAGTCATTTTCTAAAACCTGCTTGCAGAATGTGGGAATGTTGTCTAAAACATATTTTTAATTGGTGACTATATGTGTGTGTGTATGTGTGTGTGTGTGTGTGTGTATAAAATGTAAATACATATCCACTATAATCTCATAAATGAAGCTCCCCCAAATTTTAAATTTATAAAAGGTAGGATTATGAAGTTAATGAAATGACTAACGCTATCTCCAGTAAAGAATTGTGGGGCCAGTTGTCTATCACATTATACCTAAATCTGTTTTACTGTGGAGTACCTTATGATAAGTTTATGATATTTAAGTCACTGCCAAGAGACTGCATAAGGGAGAACTAAAACTTAAAAATTTTATATATTTATAAAAATACATATTATTAAAATATGTAAAGCAAGAAAGTTTAAGGATCAGGTCAATAAAAACAAACTTCTCTGAAATATTTATTACCACAGTAATACAGACTACATTAAAATAAATGAAATATATTAAAAAACATTTTCAACAAAATCCCATACTGTTAATTTAAAAGAAACACCTTCGGTTGCTTTAATAAAAACAAGTATGCTCTGGTGTTTAAAATTAAGTGGAGATCTTTTTGTTGTTCAGAAGTGTGATGACTGAGTTTTTACACCATTGTGAGATGTGCCTCCCTCAAACTGTTATAATGTCAGCATATTACCTGTCTGATACAAAATAATAAAGTGGATTACTGAAAGTAAAATAAAAGAAGCTACATATAACCCATATATTCCAGAATGTATAAAAATAGAGGCAATGGTCTAAAATATTCATAAGAGATTATTTTTATGTTAGATTAACTAGTTTATTGAGAAGTCTCAGCTCAGAGGAGATACTAATATAAAACTTATTTTTTTCAAAACTAATGTTTTTTATCCAGCTATGTCAAATCCCCCCATTTTCCATGCCTTAATGACATTCTAATAAGCAGATTCCATAACTTTCTGGTTTTACTGTTAAAATTCAGTAGAATACTGTTTTAATACCTATCTCGTATCTGATTTCAATATTTCCCTCCCTGGCACTGGCTAGATTCATGTTTGGGGAGATCTGCAATAGGGAGTAGAACACAGTCTGGTCTCCTCTCCCTCCATTGTTTAGGTCTAACTCTAAGGAAGAGGGCCATGGATAGCTGTGGTCATCTTACATTAACCAAGCAGAGACTAAGATGGCAGTAGGGTGTTGTTCTTGACTTTGCTCTCAGATGCTAATGGCTTTTGCTGAGGTGGTGGCTCTTTTAGGGAAAGATCAAAGTTCACCATTGCCTCTCAGTGTTTAATGACTCTTTCAGTGGTTCATAATGTATGATGTCTGCCTAGGTGGGACACTGTTATCTGGTCTTGTATCAGTCTCCTCTTTTGGAAACTGCTAAGGTCGTCCTTCCTTGTGGACCATGTGTAAATGGGGTGCAGAGTGACTCCCCAACTTTCTTCTCTATATGACAATAGCTGTAGTTTCTTATCACAAGGATAGTTCTGGCTTCTCCAGCCAGCCTCCTCCTCTTAGAAATCTCCATATTAAGGGTATTCTCATAGGCTTCTCAGGTCTATTCGAAGTTACCCCAAGAAATTGCTTATCACCTTCTTTTCTTACTTGATGGAAGCTCCAGGGTGGGTTAGTTTTATGGATATAGTAAATGTCCAACTGGAAGATGAAGACATCCTCTCCTTATTGCAGTTACTCTCTATCCTTAATTTTTATTTGTGATTCACTTGTATCTCCCTCTTAACTTTGATTTTAGGGAAATAGGGGAGGCATATGAAGGAGAAGGAAAAGGCTTTCACCAGAATTATTCTCTCCACAAAGCTGAGGAGACCACATACTGCCTTCCTTCTCTCAATCCCCTTAATTATGGAGGCTGGAGTGAATCATTGGTCAAAAGTACATGAGGGGTTGAACTGTTTCTCAGTAAACTCTGCAGAGGAGTAGTGATGGGGTTAGTGAACCCAGCTGTTCACAGCTCTCTTTTAGCATATGGGCTGCTTCCTCAGTTACAACTTACAGGGAGGGAGGGAGGAAAAGTCCTATTCAACACAAAAAATCCAAATTTAAGTGTTCTTAAAATTACCTAACCAGAAGTCATATAATGCATATTATTGCCTCACATACCCAATAAAAGGGAAGTACAATGTAAACAACTCTTTCAAAATTTGTTTTTGTGGGCTGGGGCTGTGGCCAGTGGTGGAGCACTTGCCTAGCATGTGTGTGAGGCCCTGGGTTCAATTCTCAGCACCACATATAAATAAAATAAATTTTGAAAAAATTTGTTTTTGTAGGGCTGGGGATATAGCTCAGTGGTAGAGTGCGTGCCTCCCAAGCACAAGGCCCTGGGTTCAAACCCTAGCACCGCAAAAAGAAAAAAAAAAATTGCTTTTGTTATTTTGTTGATGATTACATGATCATTGTAGAGAATTTACACAATTTAGAAAGGCAGAAATAAGAAAATATAAATAGCCTATAGTTACAAAGTGCACTGAAACAACGAAGAGGACTAGGGATGTAGCTCAGTGGCAGGGTTCTTGATTCACAGGGCAAGGCCCTGGATTCAATCCCCAGCACAGCAAAAAACCAGAACAAAAATCAAAACAAAACAAAATACCCAATGAAGAATCTAAGAACAATGTCCCAAGTGAGTTTGGAATGCATAAAATGGGATATTTCTTTAGACAGTAAATTGATCTTTGCATAAACTAAAATTAAAAACAATCAGTATTCATATTCTATATGGAGAGATTGTAGAAGAGAACTACATTTCACTCTAAGTACATGCTACAAAGAAGTTGTAGAAAGAAAGAACATACTTTTAGGGTGAAGAACCAAAGAACCATTGTGTAGCTCTTTGATAAATGAGAAGGTAACCATAATTCTTGATTTCCTTTCTCCTAGTGTCAAATCCTGAATCCTTTCAATAATCATCCAAATCAATTTTATTTTACTTAAAATTATTTTAATTAGTTTCTGATTTTTAAAAGGATACCATATGTGTTGTCAATTGGAGCCCACATTAGTTATAAAGTAATTTTGTATATTTAAAGTACAATTACAACAAAAATTTAAAATCTAGTAGATAATAATGGGTGACTTAAAGTACTGCGTAAAGATTTCTGAGATTCAATAATTACCTTCTGATTTCATCCCAATTAGAATGTCTATTATCAAGAATACAAGCAACAATAGGTGTTGGCAAGGAGGTGGGAAAAAAGTACACTCATACACTGCCGGTAGGGTTGCAAATTGGTGCAGCCACTTTGGAAAGCTGTATGGAGATTCCTTAGAAAACTTAGAATGGAGCCACCATTTGACCCAGCTATCCCACTCCTTGGCCTACACCCAAAGGAATTAAAATTAGCATACTACAGTGACGAAGCCACATCAAAGTTTATAGCAGCTCAATTCACAATAGCTAGACTGTGGAACCAACTTAGCTGCCCTTCAACAGATGAATGGATAAAGAAACTGTGGTATATATACACAATGGAATATTATGAAACCATAAAGAAGAATAAAATTATGACATTTGCATGTAAATGGATGGAGTTGGAGAATATGCTAAGTGAAATAAGCCAATCCCAAAAAAACCAAAGGCTGAATGATTTCTCTGATAAGTGATTGATGATACATAACGGGGGTGGGAGAGGAAAAGGAAGAGTGGAAGAAGGATGGATTGTGTGGACAGAAATGAGGAGTGGAGAGAGGGCAGGGGAAGAAAGATAATAGAATGAGACAAACATCATTACTCTATGTACATGTAAATGGTATGACTCTACTGAGTGTACAACCAGAGAAACGATAGTTGTACTTCATTTATGTACAATGAATCAAAACTTTAAAAAAAATTACCTTCTGAAAGAAATTACAGTAATCTCTTCTTAAAATATAGATTGCTACTTCTTTTAATCCTTCTAGTCCATACATATCAGCCATATTGAGTATCTGACTAAAATGAAAATAGATGTACTTGTTAATTCTCAAATATAAAACTCAAAGCATAATACACAGTAATTTCTTGATAACATTCAGTCTTCAGAAAAAAGAACCTGAATTACTTTAATTCTAACTTTTTACATAATAAATATTTTTCATAGACTATAATGAGGACAAAGGCCAAAATGAGGAAAGCACTGACACTGATTTACTTAATGTGAATAACAAGTAAATTTAGAGATATTTCAAATTTCCCTCATATTCTCAATGACATATAGAACAAAATTTTTAGGAAACTACTTTGAAAGCTGTAAATGCTACAAAAATCTTTGCAGCAGTTTTGTGCAATAATAGTTTGCAGAGGGAATTAATTCACTGATGGTCAGCATATTGAAAATGCCTATGAATGACTCCAAGATTAGACAGCATCTAATGACCAGAGAGTTGCCTTTGCTTCTTTCATCTTGCAAATATTTTTGAGCATCTACACATACTTAAGGTACTTAGGAAGTCTACAAGTCTTGAGAGCATAAACTTTCCTATGGGTTGCTCTGGGATAAAACTTTGGTACTTAATCTCTGTGCCTATGATATGTTCTCCCCCAAAATGTATTTATTCAGTTCAAAATTAGAGGAACCCTAAAGAATCTTTAAAATTAAAAGAGCATCTTTTACTTGTTGGCTTTTAAAATACCAATGAAAATTGGAAGAGCAAAGTAGAATTTCACTCTCCAGTAGGAATTCAGAAGTTTAGATGGTATTTTAGTATACAGCATGGTCTTTGGATAATTGTTGGTCTTTGGATATCTTTATATTCTGAAATAAGTTTTAATTTTTTTTCTTTTTCTTTTGTTGTTTAAAAAAGACAACCTAAATTTAAAAATTAAAGTAGTAAAATAACATTCAAAGTTTGATAAAAGATTGATTTTATTTTTATACAAAACTTATATTCATTTTCCAAGGAAAAGATTCTTCTAATATAATTTAAGTCTAAAAGACCTTTTTTAATCTTATCACTATAAGTTATTAAGTCACCTCTTCTTATTGTTTTTAGGTATTTCCCAAACACACTCAAAATATAGCAAAATTGATAATAAAAGTGAAGCTTCAGAGCCAGGTAAGGTGACACATACCTATAAATCTCACACTTGGAGGTTAAACTGGGAAGATCACTTGAGTTCAGGAGTTAAAAGACCTGTCTAGGCAAACAGCAAGCCTCCATTTCAAAAGAAAAAAAAAAAAAACCTGAAGCTTCTGCTTCACTGATACTGCAACATAGCTCAACAAAGCAGAACCTGTATAATATTAACACTTTTATATTTAAACTTATTAAAAAAGTAATACATACCCAACATTAGCTTTGTCTGGAAAGTCCAAAGTTCCTCCGTATATAAAATGCATCATAACATTCATTTCTACATGGTTTATACTGCAAAATAAAGGAAAACTCAAATCCAGAAATAATTAAGGTTTAACAAAAATCAATAATACATTCTATTTTCCCATAAACTTTTAGCCAAAATAAAATTCTAACCTCCATTCTTTAAATAAACACCTACATAGGCATATCATAAATTTAAAATGAACTGCAGCTATGGACTTCTGTATTATAAAATGTATACTATCAAATAATTGATTATTTATCAAGAATCTTTTTCCATAGACTTTTAGAGTCCGGGACATTAAAAGGTCACTGTCCAACTTCTGGCTTATTAAGAAATTCACTATCTCTATGAGGTACATCATTGGATTTTAATGTGAATTGCATTTAATTTGTATAGTACTTTTGGTAGTATGGCCATTTTGACAATCTTAATTTTGCTTATCCAAGAACAAGGGAGATCATTCCATCTCCTAAGATTTTCTTTAATTTCTTTCTTGAGTGTTCTGTAGTTTACCTGTAGAGGTCTTTCAGCTCTTAGATTGATTCCCAAGTATTTTATTTTATTTTTTTTTTGAAGCTATTGTGAATGGGGTAGTTCTCCTAATTTCTCTTTCAGAGGATTCATCACTTATGAATAGAAATGCATTAGATTTATAAGTGTTGATTATCCTGCTACTTTGCTGAATTCATTTATTAGTTCTATTTCTATGATGTACCTCATAGAAACAGAGAAAGCAATCATGAAATTCATTTGAAAAAATAAGAGACCCAGATGGCCAAAGCAATCCTTAGCAGGAAGAGTGAAGCAATATGTATCATAATACCAGACCTTAAACTATCCTACAGAGCAGTAATAACAAAAATGGTATGGTACTGTCCCAAATAGGCAGGTAGATCAAAGGTACAGAATAGAAGACACAGAGACAAACCCACAAAAATACAGTTATCTCATACAAGACAAAGGTACCAAAAACACACAGTGGAGAAAAGGTAGCCTCTTTAACACAAAGTGCTGGGAAAACTGGAAATCCATATGCAGCAAAATGAAATTAAACCCCTATCTCTCACCCTGCACAAAACTCAACTCAAAATGGATCAAGGACCTAGGAATTAGACCAGAGACCCTCCACCAAACAGAAGGAAAAATAGGCCCCAATCTTCATCATGTCGGCTTAGGACCAGACTTCCTTAACAAGGCTCCCAAAGTGCAAGAAATAAAAACAAGAATCAATAAATGGGATGGATTCAAACTGAAAAGATTTTTCTCAGCAAAGGAAACATCAATAATGTGAAGAGAGACCCTATAGAGTGGGAGAAAATCTTTACCACAGATACAGAGAGAGAGCACTAATCTCCAGAATTTATAAAGAACTCAAAAAACTTAACACCAAAAATACAAATAACCCAATCAATAAATGGGTTAGAAATGAGCAGACATTTCGCAGAAGATATATAATTGATCAACAAATATATATAAAAATGTTCAGCATCTCTAGTAATTAGAGAAAAGGAAATCAAACTGCCCTAAGATTTCATCTCACTCCAATTAGAATGGCTATTATCAAGAATACAAGCAACAATAGATGTTGGGGAAAAGGTACACTCATACATTGCTGGTGGGATTGCAAATTGGTGCAGCCATTCTGGAAAGTAGTATGGAGATTCCTCAGAAAACTTAGAATGGAACCAACATATGACCCAACTATTCCACTTCTTGGGCTATACCCAAAGGACTTAAAATCGGCATACTAAAGTGATGCAGGCACATCAGTGTTTACAGCAGCCACATCAATGTTTATGGCAGCTCAATTCACAACCTAGATGCCCTTCAATAGATGAATGGATAAAGAAACTGTGGTGTGTACACACACACACAATGGAACATTACTCAGTCATAAAGAAGAGTAAAATTATGGTATTTGCAGATAAATGGATGGAATTGGATAATAAGCTAAGTGAGATAAGCCAATCCCCCAAAACCAAAGGCTGCATGTTTTCTCTGATAAGTGGATGCTGATACATAATGGGGTGTGGGGTTAAGGGAAGAATGGAGAGGGAAATGAGGGGAGGGAAGAGCACAAGGGGAAGGAAAGATGGTGGAATGAGACAAACATCATTACCCTATGTATATATGATTACATGAATGGTGTGACTCTATATCATGTACAACTGGAGACATGAAAAGTTGTACTCCATTTGTATACAATGAATGAAAATGCATTCTGTCATGCATAATTAAATAGAACAAACAATTAAAAAAAATTAGGTCCTCTGCTAGGATGCAGTACAGTGGTAGAGCACTTGCTTAGTTTGTATGAGGCCTTGGGTTTGATTCCCAGAACCATTGAATGAATGAATGAATGAATGAATGAATGAATGAACAAATAAATATTATCTCCTCAGCACCTTTGATAAATTAGCCTCTGGTTTTGCTTAAGGATGGACAACTATATTCATTAGGAAGATTCTTATTGTGCTGTATAGGTTTTATTTGTAATACCTAGAGTTATTGGCTCTAGCTTGACCAATGTCCTCATTACATAGCTGAAGGAGTACACATGACTTAAGAAATAGGTTGGAGTGATAACCTTTATTACTTACTATCTAAAACTCTGAATTCTTAAGCTCTGTTTTGCTTTGTCCCCTCTAAAAGTCATGTTGACATCTGATTCCTAGTGTGAGACATCAAGTGGTAGGACCAGGTGGGAAATTTAAGAGGTAATTAGGGTTCTGTCCTCATGAATGGGTTAACCCATTATGTAATTAATGGATTAACAGGTTATCTTTATTGTGGATCTGCTATAAAAACCAATTTGACAAAGTATCTCATGTGCTTTCTTTCTCCTGCCATGTGATACCCTGCACCATCTTGGGAACGTTGCCAGTAAGAAGGCCATCCATCATCAGATGTAGCCCATCAACCTTGGACCAGAGCCATGAGCCAAAATAAACCTCTTTTCTTTATAACTTATGCAATCTGTGATTGTGTATTATTAAAAAGCAACAGAAAGTGAACAATCTCTTTCCTCTTCCACATCCCAAATTTAGTCTTCTTTCTGTTATTTCTACCTTATCGATAGCATTTTTTACAGGAAATCTTGCCCCACCCTCTACTCCTCTGTACCAAAGAGGATAATTTATCTGGCTGGTGGATAACCATTGATCGTTCCTCAGGAGCAACTCAAAATGAGAGGAAATTTGTATTCTTTTTTTTCCCTTTCAGCTGAAATCAGTGGGAAGCGATGATTGGGGAAAAGTTTATCTGCTGCAGAGAATCAGACTTCTTAGGTGGGCTGACTTAGAGGAATACAGTAAATAAGCTAACTTTTGTTCTTGCATCAAAGCACATTCTTCTAACAATTTTTATCAATAATAAAGGAAATGTTTTATTATTTCATCTGCTGATTCATTTTACTCTGAACAGAAAGGAAGTAGTCTATTTATCACATACCCCCAACCCCTGCTAGAAAGTCTCACACATCTCATTCATCTAGATACCTAAGTTAGAACCTGAGGTTCATCTTAATCCTTTCCTTCATTATACTCTGTCATATATATCTTTAAGAATTTCTTGAATTCAGGCTCTGTTCTCTATTTCCTCTCTCACTGCTCTGGTACAGGCCTTTCATTTTCTCCCATCTGAACTAAGACAATATCCTCTCATACAGGTTTCCTGTCTGAAATCTTCTGCAAGCATTCCATTTCCCACATTATTGTCAAGTGATTTTGCTAAAATGCAAATCTTATTCATGTCTCCCACTTCTAAAATTCCTAAACTATTCTCCAAAGCTCATAGAAAAATGTCCAAATTCCCTAGTTTGGTATACAGAACTCTTCCTTCCAGTTATTCCTCTCTAGTAGCTGATGAAAAATAACTGAACTTACTAATTTTCTATTCTTAAATTCCTTATATATCCATACCTCAGCACATATTATTCACTGTGTCGACAATGTTCTCCCTCTCCACTTATTTTATCTTTCAGACATAAGACAGGTAGCTCCTTATCTCTGATTATTTCCTTAATGCTCCCAAGGCAAAAACAAAAGCAAAACAAATAACAACAAAACTTCAAATGAGTGTTAAAAATAATAACTAACATTTATTAAGTGCTTATTACAAGCCAGTACCTGAGTTAACATGCACTTTGAATGCTACTGGCTCATTTAATTATCATAACAACCCAATAATGGAATTATTATTAGTCTCATTTTATAGATTTAGAAACTGAAATTGAGGAACTTGCTGGTGGTTAAATGGCTAGTAATGAACTGGAATATAAATCTAGGCAGAATCACTCCAAAGTACAGGCTCTCAATCAGTACTCTTCACATAGGTGCACTATTTTACTTATCAAACTAATCTGCAGTATGTTTGTTCATGTATTTGTCTCTCTTTCTAGACCATGTTCTTCTGTAAGAGTAGCATTCGTGTCTTATTTATCATTGTGTGTTTAGTACTGGAAGAATGTCAGTATTGATTTAATACCCCTTGTACAGAAGAATTTCCTTTCTTCATGTAATACTGGAGCTCTCGAGTGAATCTTTATGGAGATGGTGTTGAGAAGAACCTCATAGATTACTAAGCATAGTTCCTAATATTTGCTAAAGGAACTAAACAAGGAACAAGAAGAAAAGAAAGGGATTTCTTTTCAGAGGGATTCAGGTGTTTACTTTGATTCGATTATTACGTAAATAATATATGTTCAATAAGTTTGATGAATGTTTAATGAATGGCTTATTAGAACTTATACAAAAGAACTCAAACTTTCTTCCCAAACTGGGGGAAAAAGTGAAAAATCTGAATATCCTCATATATATGTACATATGTATATAATGAAAATGACAAGATTAAGTCTCAGAACAATTAAATCATATTATCTATAGTTTGTTAATCTAAAACACCAGCATAATTTCAAGACTGTAATGCTGTTCAATACATTTTCCTCCCATTTCTCAAGAGCCATTCTTGTTAACATTAATGAGAACTGGCTATTTATATTGAAAGGACAGTTTAAAACTTGACATGTTTAAGAAAAAGAATGAGTAAATAAAAACAAGAGTCATTTTATTAAAATAAGGAGCAAAATCTAGACACTTGAATCTATGTATCAATATATAATAGCTATAAAAACAGCAAGGAACCATTTTCCTGCTGTCTTCACAGATGTTTTATTAAGATGCATTCTTGTTATAATGTTGTAAGTCATTTGTGTTTTTCCTAAAAGGGTTTATAAAGACATGATCAACTGACCTAGAAAAATAACAAATTACTTCAATAGCCCATGATTTAAATGGAAAGATTTAAAACATTATTCCAACTAAAATGTAATCAGGAGAAAAGCTTTCAGGAGATGAAAACATTACATATACTCAAAATTAGAAAAACTAACAGCCAATGAGAGGACAAAGATCTAAGATAGAGACTAATCATGTACCTACTCTATGCAATTTCTGTGCTTCTAAATTTGTAGGCAACTATGTGTGTGGGCTAAGAGAACACAGGGATTCCATTCATTCATTCCTTTGTTCATTCATCTGTCTATCCATTCACATTCACTTTACTGAATAACAGGCTCTATTTAGACCTTGGAGTATATGAAGTTTACATTCTAGGGAGAGGACATGGACAATAAACATGTAAACAAAAATATAAAAAATAAATTTTGATAGTGACAAGTACCATGAAGATCACACAAAAGGATAATATGAGAGAAATTGAGAAACTGAGCTGTAACTAATTTAGCTGGGATAGTCTGGAAAGGTGACACTTGATCTAAGATTTCAAGCATAAGAAGCCAACCATGCAAATACTAGGTGAAAACTCAGAGGTAGAGGGAATAGCAAGTTTAAAAGCCCTAAAGCAGGAATGAATTTACTCAAGGAGAGGCCAAGAAGGGCAAGAACAATACAAAATAAGGGAAAAGCCAAGGACTCCATCATATAGAGTTTTGTAGGTCATCGAAGAGTTTGGATGTAATTCTAATTGTGATGAGAAGATATGAAAGGATTTTAGTCAGAAGAGAAATATGATTTATATGTCAAATAATGTATTATTCTAAAGGCTTAGAATAATCCCAGAAATCTCCTAAGGGAGATAAGAAAATCCAAATTTTTGCTCCAAAGCCCAAGCCACCACTGTAAGATAAAACTTGTATTTATAAAAATGGGTTTCACTTCCATTATAGCATGTGGAAAAAGCTTCCCCTCCTCTTTAGTACAGGAGAATTTCCTTCCAATTATGCTCTTCCACTCCCCAATTTGGAAGGAATGGTGGAACTGGGACTATAGGACTCTAATATGCCTATCTCAATTTATTGAAAGCTATCCGTCTCAAAAAATTTGATGTATATTACATCTCTGAGTAACGAACATCAAAAACACTGTGGTTCTTTCTGTAAGGAGAGACACGATTTCATTCTAATCTATTTGTAGAAAATATGCAAACTTGCAATAGCCACACAATTCCAAAAGAAGCTGCTAATAATGCAAAGCAGTCACTAGGTGCTGGTATTGGAAATGGCCCTCACCTGAACTTCATGCTCTTTAGAATAATATAATCTAGAGAAATTAGAAAAAGACACATCATAATGACATACTATGTACCAAGCACTACACCAGATTCTTTTCTTACTGTACCTCACTCAATCTTTTCAACAACCTCAGGAAGCTCAAGAAAGTTAAGGAATTCTCCTAAAGTCATGTAGGAAGTTATAAGATTTTCTGTAAGGACATCAAAGTTCATGATCTTTCTATTATACCACACTCCCCACAGAAACATCTACCCGGGTTTATAATATGGCAATGGAAAAAAATGGAATTGGTTTCATAGATTATTGCAGCAGAAAAAATTCCTAAAAGATGTGATTTTTTTTGGGGGGAAAGGTAAATTCCTCAATCTGTTTTAGCCTTCCAACAGCTTTAAATGACACAATATTAATAAAATTTTAGATGGCAATCTGAGCACAGTTTGATATGTGATATTATAGGAAAGGAAAAAACAGTGTAGTATTGTGGTGATGAGAATAATGAGAAAAGGATGTAGATTAAACCATATATCCATCAGAAGATGCTTTCATGTTTTATTTTAGTATTATAAAGTCTTGCTTTATCAAGCAAGATAAATGAGTTGAACCAAAGAGAAACGTATTGTTAGTAATAGGAAAAAATACACCAGTTAGGAGGGAGCCTCCACTGCTGATACAGCTGTGCTGGGCAAGAGGACCCAGTAAGTAAGGAGCAGAGCCTTGCTTGCCATGTAAGAAAAGGAAAATACTATAAGAAGCACAAGCCTGGTCATGGCTGGCACTAATATAAGGTATAGTCTGCTTTTTGGTGATACTTTGAAACTAATCTGGCTACTTCTATTTGGCCTTCCCTTGAATAAGCTACTAAATTTGATCAGCAGTAGTTTAGCCATATTATAAGAAGAAATATTTATCATTAAGATGAAAAGTTAGAGGTGAGAAAGTAGAGACAAATGGTTGATGCCACTATTTCTTTCCCATTCACTAACCTCTTAATAAAAAGATTTCATCTTCAAAAGCCTGGGCATGTGAATGTTTAATCTGTCAGTTAATGAGGGGTGATTAAGGAAGACTGAAAGAAAAAGAAAAGACTCCCCTTGCCTTTATTCCTACAGCTAAACTTAGAAGTCAACAATTATGTAAAACAGACAAAAGTTGAAGGGGAACCCATTACCAAATGGCCTTCCCCTAAGATTCTAAACCTATGTCATATGTTCCCTAATGAACCTAACAGGAACTTTAGGGTTCTATGGGACAAAATGTGGAAGTTGCTGATTTAAACAGTACAGAAAAATATTCTGAGCTAGCTTAAGAATACAGGTCAATGGGAAAACTTTTTAATTTCTTCAGTGCAGTCACTGCACTGAATGAATTCCACTGCAGTGGAATGAATTCTGAAATAATAATCAATAAATATGTGATTTATATTCTACATAAGCACTCATTTACCTGGGTAGAAATTTAACTTTAATATACCTTCTCAATCCCAAAGACTGATTCTAAAAATGAAAGGGCATACTAAATATGGAAGAAACACAGAAAATACAAAGAGTCATCAAGCATTATTACTGCTGAGGGCAGAAAATATTTGGATAGAGAAATAAAGATATACATAATAGATATCAGGTAGTTAAAATTGTCACTAACCTAAAAGACATTAGGATTACATGAGTGATACGCATGTACATCACGAACAACCATAGAAATGAAAATTTGTACCCCATTTGTGTATAATGAATCAAAATGAAGTCTAAAAATTTTTAAAAACCCCAAATAGATAAAAAAAAGATTTCTTCTAGGAAAATATCAAACATGTGCTCTTTATAAATTACTTTCCTTTGCTGATGAATAAGATCCCATAATCATACTTCTTTTGACTTTTGTCTTACAACACAGATATATCTTTTTTCTTTTTTTTTTTTTTTTGCGGTGCTGGGGATTGAACCCAGGGCCTTGTGCTTGCAGACATATCATTTTTAATGAATGCCAAAAAGTTGCATCTGAGTCAAACTAGTATTATTTTTTATTTGCATTTTTAATGAATTCAGTTCTAATTAAGAGTAAATTGACAGTTTAGAAAATGAAATCTAAGATATATGAAACATAGCCCCTAGACAAATTTCCAAAATTACCCAAAGCGAGTATCCTTAGGATTGCCACATTTAGAGACTCCAGCTTTTGTTAGCTACCCTTCCTACAATCATGGATATTTCAAATCAATCATAAAGAAAGAGATCTTATCAGTAGGATACATACATCTTTTGTTTTTCAACACTGATGATAAAATATCACCAAGAGATCCATTTATATATACATTTTATCTACAGGATAAACTCTATAGCCTGGCATTTTAAATCTTCCATAATCATAAACTATCTGTTATGGACTGAACGTGCCCCCAAATTCATATGTTGAAACCCAAACTCCCAGTGTGGTTATATTTGGAGATGGGGCCTCTAGGGAGTAATTAAGTTTAAATCACAGATATGGAACCTAGATCTAAGAGGATTAGTATCCTTATAAGAGACACCACAGAGCAAAAGCCATGTGAGCACACAGCAAAAAAGTGGCTACTCTAATCAGACACCAACCTTGTTGACTCCTTCATTTTGGTCTTTTAGTCCCCAGAACCATGAGGAAATAGGTTTCTGTTGTTTAAGCCACTCAGTTTTGGAACTTTGTTATAGAAACCTGAGCAGATTAATATGCTACTTCTATTACTAAATGTTCTCTCCTACCTCCTGTTTTGGAAAATATTATTTAGTTGAATTCTACTACATGAGAAATATTTCACTGATCATACAGGGAAATCAGATTCATAAGTGCTTTGTATGAAGTATTATTTGCAATCACGTACAGTCAAGCTGTCTTGTAAAAATTATGCTTACCCTTGAAGAGTAATGTACTCTTGAGAGCTTTCAGCCCAACATCCACTCAGCATTGCAGCAAAATAACTGGATCTGGCACTTAAAATGGCCCTAAAGGGAAAAGGGGGAAAAACACAGGTGAACATTTATGTACTATGTAAAATGTAAATTTCATAAACTGTTAATCTTTAGTTAAAACAGAATAATCTATTTTGTCTTATTTGCATGCTATGATTATAATAAAAATTAAAGTTTATATTTATGCCTAAGTGTTTTGTTTGAAACATTAATTACAATGCCCTTGTTAACTTTTAGATTTTTTCTCTTGAAAAATCTTTAAATAATTAAAATCTCTTCTATTACTAAAAAAGTAATAAATCCCAATAAATGGAGAAATAAAGACCAAAGATACTATTTAACATCTTGAGGAAACAGCAATAAGAAAGAGAGTGCAATTATTTGTCACTTGAAGATTTTTTTAAATTAAAAAAGAGACTACAACTATAAAAGTTCTAGGTTCAAGTTCATAACTCACCTAAATTAAGCTTAGGAAAGGTTATACCTTAGGTTTGAGAAAATGACAGGAGAGATTATTTTCAATTTCCATTCTATCTTCTCAAATAAAATGTTCATTCATTCATTCTTTAATCCAACAAATATCCACTGACTTTTATTCTGTGCTAGGCATTATTCTAGATGCTGGGAACCTGCTAGTAAATGAAATATAGAGGAACACATCCCAGTGGAAGAGTTAAGAGAATAGGGAGAAGAGAAAGACATTTCTGACAATGGTTCACTAGATTGTCTCAGACCAATCAATCATCCTGTTGAAAACAGAAAAGATAGAGTATGTATAACACACACACACGAGAAAATAAAGCACAATTTGAAAGCATCAGAACACTACCATAGTGGTTAGTCAAGTTATATGAGAGAAAACAGAAGAGAAGACCCAAGCATTTGAAGTAATTTCTTCCACTGAGGTGATTGCCAAATCAAAAAACAAAAGCAATGGTTGGGAAGCTAAGAAGATAAGAATAGCTTCTGGCAATCTTCAAAGGCTGGA
This sequence comes from Glaucomys volans, assembly GCA_020662805.1. Classification (NCBI taxonomy): domain Eukaryota; kingdom Metazoa; phylum Chordata; class Mammalia; order Rodentia; family Sciuridae; genus Glaucomys; species Glaucomys volans. The sequence goes on along the minus strand of JAJEJO010000600.1, from coordinate 609,394 downwards.
AGGGACACAAATAAGAACTTGGGAGCTGGATGCGGTGGCACATCCCTGTAATCCCAGGGACTCAGGAGGCTGAGGCAGGATGATTGCAAATTCAAAGTTAGCCTCAGCAATTTAGTGAGGCCCTAAATAACTTGTGAGAGACCCATGTGAGACCCTGTCTCATGATAAAAAACAAAAAGGGATGGGAAAGTAGGTCAATCAGTAAACACCCCTAAGTTCTAGCCCTGGCGGGGGGGGGGGGGGAATAAGGAGCTTAGGTCTATCAAAAAGGAGTAGTTTGGGTAGCTAACCTAGAATTTGGGTTTAACCTTGAAGGGTTATGCCGAGGATGAAGAGTGAACAGGAAATAGACAAGTTCTTGTTAGATCAGAAGTCCAGTTTTGAATCAACTCAATCCCTGACTGGAACAAAGCAATCAATATCTAGCCTAATCACCACCCCAAAGCAAAAGGAAGTCTTGTTTGCATTAAAATAATATAATCCACAGTGTCATGGAGTCCAGTGTGGTGGTGCACACCTGTAATCCCAGCTACTTGGGAAGTAAAGGCATGAGGACAGCAAGTTCAAGGTCAGCCTCCAAAAAGACAAGTCACAAATTGGGAGAAAATATCTGCAAATCACTTATCGAATAAAGGACTTCTATACAAAATATATAAATAGATAGCACAAAAGACAGGAAAGAAGAGGGAATAGATTCTAATACTGTATATAAAGATATGTAACACTAGTTAAAGGTACACAGTGATAACTTAATGCATATTATAAATTCTAAAGAAGGGAAGAAAAAACAGCAAAAATTACATCCACACATGAGTGAGAATAAACAGAAATTTAATTACTAAGCATGGTGGCACACCCCTATAATCTCAGATACTCAGGAGGTTAAGGTAGGAGGATTGCAAATTCAACTCTGTTATGGTTTGGATAGATAAAAAGTGTCCCCCGAAAGCTCCTATTAATACAGAAATATCCTGAGGTAAAATGATTACATTGTGAGAGCTGTGACCTCATAATTCTAGTTTGAATGGACTGGGTGGTAATTGTAGGCAGGTGGGGCATGGCTAGATCACTGGGGGGCGGGCTCTGGAAGGATGCTCTTCCTGTGACCCCTCCCCACTGTGTGTGTGTGTGTGTGTGTGTGTGTGTGTGTGTGTGTTTGTGTGTCTGTCTGTTTCTCTGCTTCATAACCCTACCATGAACAGCTTTCCTCCCTGGGGCCCTTCAACCATAATATGCTGCCTCATCTTGGGCCCGGAACGATGGAGTCAACCATCTATGAACTGAGACCTCTGAAACCATGAGCCCCAAATAAACTTTTCCTGCTCTAAGATGTTTTAGTTGGGTATTTTGGTCACAGTGACATAAAAGCTAACTAGAACAAAGTTTAACGAGATCTTGTCACAAAATTTTAAAAAGGGCTGGTGATGTAGCCCAGTGATAGAGTGCCCCTGGGTTACCCCCAGGACGAAGAAGGAGGAGGAGGAGGAGAAGGAGAAGGAGAAAAAGGAAGAGGAAGAGGAGGAAGAGGAGGAGGAGGAGGAGGAGGAGGAGGAGGAGGAGGAGGAGGAGGA
>JAJEJO010000600.1:558727-607813 GCA_020662805.1 Glaucomys volans | reverse complement strand
GAGGAGGAGGAGGAGGAGGAGGAGGAGGAGGAGGAGGAGGAGGAGGAGGAGGAGGAGAAAACTGAAATTTTAGAAGAGTTTTAAGTCTCAATTAACACAAAAGAAAGGCAGGAAAAGAAGCCAAAATATAGCAAAGAAAAAAATGAAAACCAATAATAAGATGGTAGACTTAACCCAAATGTATTAATAACTACATTACTATAAATGGTCTAAATACTTTAATTAAAAGGAAATTATGAGTATGGATCTTAAAAGGCAAGATATAATTACAAGAAATTAATTTTAAACCCATTTTAAATATAAAGACACAGAGAGGTTAAAAGTAAAGGATGTAAAAAGATGTAACCTATAAACACCAATCACAAAAAAACAGAAGTGGCTATGTTAACAAAGTAGATTTTACAAGGGATATTACCTGGGATAAAAAGAGATGTTTCATGATTAAAAAAAGAGCTCAATTCATCATGAGGAAATTGTCATCCCAAATACGTATGTACAAAATACAGCTTCAAAACACATAAAGCAAAAACTGAAGGAAACTGAAGGGACAGACAAATTCACAATTATACTTGGAGACTTCAACATTCTTCTCAGTAATAAATAGAACAGGTAGACAAAAATTTAAAGGTCTGTAAGATCTGTAAGACTTAAACAACGTCCAACAATTTGACATTGTTCCCTGACGCCAGGGCTAGAACACCCCAGTACAGCACAATACATAATCTTTTCAAGTACAAAGGAATATTTATTAAGACAGACTGGGTTATGGAACACATCTCAATAGTCAAGTGAACTGAAAATACAATATATTCTATGATCACAATGGAATTAAACTAGAAATAATGGAGAAGTAGGTGGAAAATTCCCCAACAGTTGGAAGTTAAATACACTTCTAGACAATCCATTGGTTAAAAAAAAAAAAAAAATTAAAAGGAAAATTAGAAAATACTCTTATCTGAGCGAAAATGAAAATATATCATAATTTGCAGGATGCAGCTAAAGCAGTGCTTAGAAGAAAATACTTAGTTTTTCAATGCTTATCTTAGAAAAGAAAAAAGCACATCAGTGATCTATGGTTCCACCTTTAGAATAAAAAAATGCAGTATACATTAAACCTAGAGTAAGTCAAGGAAAAAGAAAAAGTAATAGATCTGATAATCAAGTGAATATTGAATGGACTGTTTGATATAATTTTTATTTTTCTATATAAGAGAACAAAGATACATTTTAAAAAGTTTTTAGTTGTAAATGGACACGATACCTTTAGTTTACTTATTTATATTTATGTGGTGCTGAAGATTGAATCCAGTGCCTCATACGTGCTAGGCAAATGTTCTACCACTGAGCTATATCCCCAGCCCAGCCAAAGATAGCTTTTTTAGAGTATTATTGAGTCTATATGAACAAATTTTAAAATATTAAGCAATGTATGATCCTTTCCTAAAGTGTGGGAAGCCAAATTAAAAATAAAATTTTAAATTACAAAATGTCTGTAATCAAACTCCAATACAGAATATTTATAAAGTAAAAATTTTGAGTCCTCTCCATGCCCCCTTGTTTACTTCAGTTCCAATCTATAGAAATAACCAATCTTAGCAGTTTATTGAATATCCTACCAGATCTTTTTTCATGGCAGTCTTTTCTAATATATTAACTGTTGAATTTCAATAAATACAATCCATTTCATATTCTGTACTTAATTTTTTTGTGTGTGTGAATCTTACTTTCAGCATCAAATATAGTATCTGGCACATAAGTGATTGTTAATTCTTTATGAAGAATATGATTAGAATTTTATCCTTCTATCTACATACTTTACCTGTCTATGACAAGTGGCAGATATATAAATATATAGCACATCATAATTTACCAATAAGGCAGTTATGAGAATGCATCTCTCTGATCATAAACTTCATAAGCTGACCTTGGGTCCCAGCTACAGTACTCTGGAACCCAAAACCACACTGGTCCCAAAGTCATAAATTATTCCCTGCAAATGACTGAGCCTAGAAGAGATAATAAAAGCAGATCTATTTCTGGAGGCAAGAATTTCTCTGAAGACTTTGGCTTGGGAATTTTTCAACAGCCTTGCCAAATCTTCCCTGGAACTGTACTGTGTCTATGATGTAACTTCTTTCCTTTCTCCTTCACTCAGGGTCAGATTGGTATTGCAGTCTTATAGCTTTCTCAGTCTTCTCTAGCTTCCTCCTCACATTCTCTAACACGTTATTTACCCTAATAAACTCCTTTTGAGTTTAATCCCATCTTTGTGTCTGCTTCTCAGAAGATTTGAACAAACACAGCATGTTAGAAATTTCCATCTGAGGAAGATTAAAAGCATCTGAGGCTTAAATGATTACCCTGATCTTAAAATAGAAACTCAGAAAACATTCCTATATAATTAGGATCATGCCCCAGGTAAAATAATAATAAAAATAATATTAATAATTCAGCAATAGATGGCATGTCACGTTAAAAATCTTTGCTAAATCTTTTAATTTTCCTACATGTCAAAAACTATTTTCTCCTTTGATTAAATTTAATATCCACTGACAATGCTGCTTCTAGCTCTATCAGAATGCCCTAATTTCCCACATGCTGCTGCTTTGATATGCTGTTCTTTAGTACTTCCTAATGTTAGCTGAACTAGATTCACTATTCCAGGCAGAACAATGGCCTGGATTACTTAGAAATGCTCTAAAAGAGGAGTTTTGGATTTTTTGTTTTGTTTTGTTTTAAAACTGGGTCTAATTTTTAAATATTTTTGCTCAAAGAGTTGTGTGTATACACATATTTGTTTTGCTTTAGTTAAACATAACTGAATATAGATTAAACCCAGAGAAGTGAATCTAAATTTTCTGGAGCTGTCACTAATTAGTCATCCCACTTCTTAGCAAATATTTAAAAAAAATTTTTTTTTCTGTGCTAGGGATTGAACCTAGAGCCTGTGCATGCTAGGCAAGCACTCTACCATTGAGTTACACTCCCTGCCTCTTTGCAATTTTTGGAAAACATTACTTTATAAAAGGACAGTTAACTTTCTCTTGAAAATTTTATGATATCCATTGATTATGGCTTTCATTAGGTTAGCCCTTCCTAAATTAAACTGTAAAGTATAATGGATAGCCTATTATCTAACATAATTAGAACTGATAGTTATTCAATTAATCAAAGTCAGGATTTTAAAATCAATTTTCATATAACAATCATTTTATCCTACCTTAAAAAAATATGCATTCATTCACAGATCTTTCACCATAGATCTTTTTTTTTTTGGTATCAGGGGTTGAACCCAGAGTCCTTAACCATCAAACCACATCCCCAGCCTTTGTTTATATTTTATTAGAGACAGGGTCTTTCTGAGTTGCTAAGGGCCTAGCTAAATTGCTGAGACTGGGTTTGAACTCTAGATCCTCCTTTCTCAGCCTCCAGAGTTGCTGGGATTACAGGTGTGTGCCACTGCACCCAGCCCAATTTTTTTTTTCTAAAAGTGGTTTGCTAATTAAAGCCTCACCTTTGTCGCAAAAGTTATATGTTTGTACATTATTTCTAGTTCAAACTTCTATAAAGACAGTAAATACTTTTGTGAAGTAATTTGAGTACAGAAATCAGGGTGGTCCTTCTTCTGCAAAGGGCCAGATTGTAAATATTTGGGGTTTTTCAGATCCCTATTGCATATTCTTTGTTTTTTGCTATCTCATAAAAACAATTCACTTACCACATTTAGGTCATAGTTTGTTGACTCCTGATATAAGACAAAGTAGAATAGGCAATATCATGTCTCTCTTACAGATATCTAACACATACTTATAACACACAATACATACTTTTGAAAGCTTACAATATGCCAGACACATTTAGGTATGCTAACTACTTTATGTGCATTATCTGATTCAATCATCACAGCCATCTTATGCTATAATTACTATTATTATTTCTTTTACAAATAAATTTAAACCTAGGGAGATTAAGTAAATTCCCCAGATATATTAAGTAGTGAAAATAGAATGCAAACTCAAACTGACTTCACAATTACTAAGCTCTGCCACTTCTGAGAAAAATTTCAGCCAATGTACTCAAGGATATATAGACAGTGGCATGATCCAGACTACAACACTGACCTTCAAACTCTATGTTGATTTGCTAAATATTTACAAAAACCTACATTACAAAGGGAGATTTAACAAAATCTTAACCCAAAGAGTGAATGTTTAATAGTATCCTATTAGGCACTGATAAGAAAGGAATATCAGATCTTGAGTGTCACCAAGCTAAAATTAGGAATCACCATCCTGCTTTTTCAATAAGAAGAATCTTAATTACAGAATGTAGAGTGCAACAAATAAATTATCTTAAAAACATAATAGATTCAATTTATCTCATTAAACATTAAAATAATAAATCACACTATATAATAGGAGATCAGCAATGCAATGGGTCAGGTAGGTACTTAGGATTAGACTAAAGGTGACAGGAGGAAATACAAGCAAAGAGAAATGTACACTATCCTTACAGTATTCCCTTGGTAAAGGACAGGAAATCAGGTAGGAAGATAATGTCACAGAGATCTATGACAAGAGGAAATGTACTGTAGTATCCCAGAGTACAATGTTCAGAAAAGTAGAAACACAACTAATAAATGTGATCTAAAATCACTAAGATATCCTTCTTTTATCATAATCCTCCAACCTCTAAATAAAAAGATCTCCCTTTATTTCTGCTTTGAGTAGAAGTATTGGAGACAAACAAGGACAAAGATGGAGGAAAGCATGAAGAAGTTATATTTTAGAGAGAGTAAGGCCTATTTAGAGGGAGAAAAGTATGGTAAAATGTGGCGTTCCTTAGAGGTCTACTGTTAAACTATTCTTCCTTGGACTCAGGAAGGAGAAATGCAAATGATTCAAACCATGTTTCTCTGCTTGCTCCATATAAGTAATGGACATAGAGGCTGTTGCTACTATCTGCACAAAAGCTTGTATCAAAGGTCTATCAACTGTAATGATGATGACAGCTAACACATATAGTACTATGTGCCAGGTGCTGTTCAAAGTGTTCTAAGTATAATAAGTAATCCTCATAATCACCCCATGAAATGAGCACTTATATAATTACCACCTTTGATGAGGATGCTAAAAGACAGAATGAATGGTTAAATGGCTTGCCCAAATTCAAACAACTAAAGATAGTGAAGCTGGAATTAAAACCCAGACTGGCTCTACAGTCCAATCACATTTAACCAATCATGCTTAACCAATCTGGTTTAGGTGTACCATTAAAAACAAGTGACTGGCATCAGATTATCTTTAAGTACATAAAGTGCTCCAGGCATTGAAGTCAGTATCAAGATAAAGAAGGACAGTACAACTGGCAAGACAATCTTGGAGGAATTGGGTTATCAGGGATGTGTTTGAGTAAATAACTTGAGCATTAGAGAAAGATTAACTCAATAGAAGAGTAAATTCCTAGGTTTTCATACCAATTTGAACATATTAAACTAGCAAACTGAACTGTTTTAAATGTTGAAACTTAAAATGAATATAATTAAGATCATTAAATTTTGCATTAATCTTTCAATATATGAGTATATATAATGAAAATAATTATAGCAGTCATGTGAGAAATGCTGATAATGATCATCTAGAGCAAAAAGTATTTTGAAAAGTTCTGATGCTGGGCTTTAGAAGAATATGTGGGCTTTACAGCAATATGTATTTTCTGAACTATGACCTAGTATTCCTTGAACTACATAATAAAATTGTATGCACTAAACAGAGATGCCCAAGTTTGAACTAGAAAGGCAACCTTGTGATTTAGAATTTGCTATTGTAACTTACATAATAAGGGCAACAAAGTAAGAAAACTTAAGTCACATCTTAAAACTCTTCTCAGGAAATTGCTTTTCTAATTAATAGAGAATTTCTTTTTCACTGCTAGATAAACAAACCAGAAATGTGAGTAAGTGTTGTCCTGGAACACAAACCTAATATTCTGGATCCTGCTCCTAAAACACAGTTGTTAGTTCACTTTCAGGCAGCACACAGGGAAAGGCCAAATACAGACAATGAGGACAAATTGCAAATGATCACAGGGTCCTTCTTTCCCTGTATGACAGCATAACATTAGGGCTCTATAAGCACAACTTTGGTGGGATGCTCATATGGTCTCAAGAAAAATTTGGATACAAAACTAAATAAAATCCTAAATTATGTTGGCAGAAACATAATTTTTTTTGTTTATGCTCACACACTCACACATACACATACAAACACACACACACACTATGGTTTAGGAAATGTACACTTATATAAAAAATATATTGGTCAACCCATATTACATTTTATACTTTATTATACGTAATGTGGATTTCATAAGAATTAGGAAAAAAGGTGTCCAGGTATGTACATAGATTTATAAAATATATGTTCCTAGAGAGGAAACTTCAAATTCTGAATAGTAAATAGTCTGGTTCAAACTGTTAATCCTAGAATTTGGCAAAGTATGCTGTTAATTAACTGAAAAAACTAGTATGAGTTCTAAGTAGGTAGGTTCTTGTAATCTAAACTTACTGCTGATATCATTAAGGGCTTATGGATCCTTGAACCTAGAAAACTGCTTCTTGCCATTGCAAAGTGTCTGGATCTTCCTCTTTAGGAGCAGCAGAATAACTTAACAACATTCATATTTGAAACACAAACAGATGAAAGGAGTACTGTCTGGGTTCTTCAGATTTCTGGTTCTGATTCTAGCTAATAGGGAGACCCCGCTGTACTTATTTACATGGAGTTCCAACTGACAATCTGAATTTCTTATAAATTTTTTTTCTTCTTTTAAGCAGATTTTAGTGACTTGCAATCAAAAGAGACCTAACAGAAACAGGCAGCAGGCTTTAATTTGAAATCTAGAAGACTAGAATATGTGAGCAACCCAGTTTTTGTTTTTGTTTTGTTTTTTTTTTGAACCAGGGATTGAACTCAGGGACACTCGGCCACTGAGCCACATCCCCAGCCCTATTTTGTATTTTATTTAGAGACAGGGTGTCACTGAGTTGCTAAGGGCCTCGCTAAGTTGCTGAGGCTGGCTTTGAACTCGCGATCCTCCTGCCTCAGCCTCCCAAGTCGCTTGGATTACAGGTGTGCGCCACCACACCCGGCACAACCCAGTTTTAAAGCAGAACAAGGGTTTTTAAAAAGTACACTGAAGTATTAAACCTCCTAATCAAGGCTATTCATGAGCATCCTCTATTTTGTATTACAGAATTTTTGCCAAAATGCATTCAGAGAAAAACGTCATTCACGTAGAAATAACCATTCTTAATACTATAATGCCTATAAAATTTAAAAGGTCATGAACTACATTTTCTGTGACAGTGGCTTTCAAACCCATTTTAGGCAACAGAATATTTTCATCTAATGAAATCTTAGGTTCATGTCCAATGCAAAGAACAGATGAGAGGAGATCTGCTCTGGCTGAAACATGCACGTGCACATTTGTGTAGACCCACATGTGCATATATGATCCTGCAGGCAGAAAAACAAGTCTGATGCCCAATCTTTTCCTCTATCAGAGACTCTGGAGGAATCACTGGGGAATCCCTATAGCCTAAATTGAGTAGGGCTTGAAAACCACAGTGCTAGAAAAAGACAGACATTCTTCTATACTTCAATGTCCAACCATCTCAATCACGAGTCTATTTACCTGTGAGCTTTAAACCTTCGTCCATCAACATAAATATCAATATCTGGACAACAATGTTTCACATAAAGCTTCAGTAAGTCTTCTCCCAATTCAGATGCAGGTTCCAAGTCATAATTATCTTTAAAAGAGAAAAATAAGACTAAAAGAGTTTCCTTAATATTATAAACATCACCCAAATTTGTTTTCTAATATTAGCAAGAGGTTTTCTTAATAATTATCTCAATTTGCTAAAACTGTGGTAAATTCAAGATAAAAAAATTTTAAATCATCTACACTTTCTGCTTTGACATATGTATTTCTATTTCCACTTAAATATGAATATCCCTTTAAATATACATATAGACATAATATCACAAAATTATGCACCAAAAATGAATTTACTTCATGCAGTTTGACATTTTTCCAATTTTGATATTCTTTTCTACTACTTAATTCCTTCCTATTCCCTATTTGAATGTTGAATGTCTCCTAAAGGTCAGGATGTTGAAAGCTTGGTCCCCAGAGTGGTACTATGAGAAGTGCTATAGACCTTTAACAGGTGGGGTTAAGTGGGAAGTCTTTAAGTCACTGGGGACATGTTCTTGAAAGGGATTTGTGGGATCCTGAACTCTTTCTCTTTCTGGCCATGAGATTAGCAGTTTATTCTGACAGGGACTTCCCACCATTGTCATCTGGTACATCCACCAGCCCAAAGCAATTGGTTTGCCTGATATTGGACTTGAACCTTCAAAATTGTTAGCCAAATAAGCCTTTTCTTTTTATGAGTTAATTATCTCATGTATTTCATTGTAATAATGGAAAGCTGACAAAACACCTTATTTATGACAATATGGCTAGACTGATATGTAAATTGATAGAAATTCAACTGAATTCAATGGTTATTAGAGAATTTACCATGAGATTAGTACTGAACACAAGAGTTATAGAAAATAAGTATTTTAAAAAACTATCTCTTTTTCAAAAAAGTCATCATTTAGGTAGAAGGAAGTGAAATATAAGACATGTATACATAAAAAGGAAAAAAATGCTATACTGTATATCATGGCTTATCATTATATATCGTGTTTTGTGTGTGTAAACTACACTGTGCTAAGTTAACATTTTACCTGATATTATATCCATCCTTTGGAGTTCTTACAGAATAAACTGTAACCTAACTTAGGAGTATATGTTTCTGGTAATAGCTAGAGCTCAACCAAACAAGCAGCAAGTCAGGCACAGTGACTCACGCCTATAATCCTAACAACTTGGGAGGCTGAGGCAGCAGGATTCCAAGTTTGAGGCCAAAATGGTCAATTTAGTGAGACCCTGTCTCAAAATTTAAAAAAAAAAAATATTTTTTTGAAGGACTGGAGTGTGCTGGGTTCAATTCCCAGTAGAAAGAAAGAAAGAAAGAAAGAAAGAAAGAGAGAGAAAATGAAATGTCATCTAATCACAGGTAGTCAACAGATTAGACCATGTCAATTAAGGCAAAAGCCTATCTGTAACCCATTAACCTATTTCTGTATGTTACTTTCATGTTCTGTCTATAAATACTACTGCCCATGTGGTACAGTGGACCCTTCTGAACCTCTTCTGATTCTGAGAGTTGACTGATTCATGAATTGTTTCTTATTCAAATAAACTCAGATTTACTTTGTCTAAAGTTTTCTTTTAACAATTGTATGTCATCCTTTGACAGTCTAGAAACTTTATTTAGTTAGTACTTCTGGTAAGGCTCATTCACTCATGACCGATTCCCACTAAACAAATTTATGAGCCTAGAATACATATTACAATGCCAACGTTGGCTCTACCATCAAAAGAAATTCAGAATTCAACTACTATTCAACACCCTCGCTCCTATACTTTAGTCCAAGCCACTAGCATCTCTCAACTGTTCTCTTACTTTGACCCCTACAATCTATTTTTAACAGCACTTCCAAAACTGTATTAAAAATGCAATTCGGATCATAGTTTGTCCCAAAAACCCTCAATGGTTCACTCCATTTCTTTTAGAATCAAAACCAGTCTTTAGCAATGTCTTATAAGGCCCCATGACATCTGGCTCCCTGTTACTGTAACAAGGACTTAGAGGCTACTCTGAAAACACTGATTTTTCACTTGGGCCTGCAAGTGTAAAAAACTTGGTATCTCTGCCTACATTTTTTTAAATTAATTAATTTATTTATTTTTATTTGCTTATTGATTCATTGAGCACAAATGGAGGACAGCTATTGTTTCTCTGGTTGTACACAAAGTAGAATCACACCATCTGTGCATTCATACATGTACACAGGGCAATGATGTCTGTCACACATTCTGTTATTATTCCCCCCCGACCCCCCCACCCTCTATGCTATCTATCCTTCCTCCATTCTTGCCAACCCCCACCCCCGCATTATGCATTATCATTCATTTATCAGAGAGACCATTCGGCCTTTGGATTTTTGGGATTGGCTGTTCTCACTCAGCATAACAGTCTCCAACACCATCCATTTACCTACAAATGCCATAATTTTATTCTTCTTTATGGCTGAGTAATACTCCATTGTGTATATATACCACAGTTTCTTTATCCATTCATCTATTGAAGGGCATCTAGGTTGGTTCCACAATCTAGCTATTGTGAATTGAGCAGCTATGAACATTGATGTGGCTGCATCACTGTAGTAATCTGATTTTAAGTCCTTTGGGTATAGGCCAAGGAGTGGGACAGCTGGGTCAAATGGTGGATCCATTCCAAATTTTCTAAGGAATCTCCACACTGCTCTCCAGAGTGGCTGCACCATCTTGCATTCCCACCAGCAATGTATGAGTGTACCCTTTTCCCCACATCCTCGCCAACACCTGTTGTTGACTGTATTCTTAATAAAAGACATTCTAATTGGGGTAAGATGAAATCTTAAGGTGGTTTTGCTCTGCATTTCTTTTATAACAAGGGATGTTGAACATTTTTTCATAAATCTGTTGATTGCTTGTAGATCTTCCTCTGTAAAGTGTCTGTTCATTTCCTTGGCCCATTTATTGATTGGGTTATTAGTGCTCCTGGTGTAAAGATTTTTGAGTACTTTGTAGATTCTGGAGATTAGTGCTCTATCTGAAGTGTGTGTAGCAAAGATTTTCTCCCACTCTGAAGGCTCTCTCTTCACATTGCTGATTGTTTCCTTTGCTGAGAAAAAGCTTTTTAGTTTGACTCTATCCCAATCATTGATTCTCTGCCTCCATTTTGTATCTGTCTCTTTTGCTCTGAGTCAGCCACACTGGATTCCAGAAATAAGAAGTCTGATAGAAAAACATTATCATTACAGGATGACTCAAAACTATCCCCTAGGCAACAAAAATTTTCCTATCTCTGACAAAGTCCCACCTGACTAATCCTGAGATAATGATCAACCAGACCACTGTCTGGCAAGACTTCTTGACCACATGTACCTCTGGTCCCCTCATCTATATAACCTGGGAACTCAAAGACAAGGCTGGAAATACTAGTCCCCTTTGTCATCCCAGGGTAGTTCTACAGATTAAAGTTTCTTTCCTGTTTTTTGTCATTACTTTTTCCATTTGGTTTTTGGGGCAAGTGACTGGACTTGATTTGATGGGATTCCAAGAGTTGGGTCTCTGGCCTAGGATTCTGGAAACATTACCTCTCTGACTTCCTTGCCCACTACACTGCTCATTTCCACACTGAATTCTTTCTCATTTCTCCAATATGGAAGGTATATCCCCTTCTCAGGATCTTCTGCACTGGCATTTCTTCTGCCTAGAACACCCTTCTCATGATATCTAAAAGGCTCTTTCAAATCTTTGTTTATCCATCAATTTAGAGGCTGAACTTGACCATCCTGCCTAAAATTACAATTCCATCACTGCCCATCCAGACCCCCTTTCCTTGTCCTATTATTTTTTCCTAAAATATGTCAACCTTCTAATTTCTTTACCATTTTATCATCTACCCTCCCTGCATCCTACCTTCTCTAACCACAATGTAAGGTCCAAAAGGGCTGAAAATCCATATTAGTACTGAGGTATCCCTCAGACCTGGGACAGTATGTGACACATAAATCTTTAATAAATATTTGAATTAATATATTAAATATTACATATGTAATTTCTGAAGGAAAAATATACAACTCCAACCAGAATTAGGCAGCAGGAAAAGGGAAATCCAACTCCTTCTAGAATTCCTACAGAAGACTTAAAGCACTTAACTGGAGAAATGACGCATTTTCCCAAAAACTTCATAAGAAAACCAAGTTAGTTTAATAAGATTACACTATGTAAAGTATCTCAATGCTCATTAATGCACTCGAATACCCTATTTAACTAGAATATGACACAGTGTGTTATAAAATATATATCATTTTGCAGTATTTGGTCCTTGTCCCTGGTTCATAGCACATTCCTAAAACCCTTGGAATTCCTGAGTGATAGGACTGTCTTTTGTCATTCATAAGTGAGATGCTTTTGACCACATCTGAGTTTATGCTAATAAGGTGATTTAGGATTAGGCCCCTATTATAAAAACTCTTTAACAATAGATTCAGGGATCCTCTAGGTTACAAAACACTGATGTACCAAGAAGGTAGTGCACCTGGAAAGGCTGTGGAAGTTTTGTGCACTGGCCCAAAATACCTTGCCCTTTGGCTATTCCTGAATTGTATCCTTTATAATAAACCGGTAAACACAAGTAGAGTGTTAGACTGAGTTCTATAAGATGTTCTAGCAAATTATGGAAACTACAGAGGAAGGAAGTGTCATAAGACCCTCAGAAATTGTTTACTTTTCCTGGAATACTATTTTTGCCTGTTAACTTGTTTTTTTCTTTGGGATTCAACCAAGAACTTACCCCCCTCCATGAAGCTTTCTTTGGAAGCCCAAGTCAGGTTACTGTGCCCTACTTGTGTTTTCTTAAACTTGTACACGACCCACCTGATTATATCTCCAACTAGACTGCAGGACAGAAATACTACTTTGTTAACTCTCATATCCTTAAATTTAGCACAAAATAGATAATTAAAAGATACGACAAATGACTAGAATGGCATTATAGGAACAAATAGTAAGTGCAAAGACACAGATGTGGCAAAACACAGTTTGGGAGATGCATCAAGTAATTTCAGTAAAGAAAGGAAAGCTCAAGGGGTATGAAGGGATTGTGAAGAGAGGTGACAGCAAATGTAGAGACAGGAACCAATTTACAAAATCCCCTGACACCACGGAAAGGAATTTGAGATTTAAATTAAGGTTATGAGAGATCACTGAATATTTTTAACAAAGGGAATGCCATGTAACTAGACTTATAACTAACTAACATTGTTCTTTACAACACAAATGTAGAGTACAACCTGCAGACTGCCTGGGGTTGCAAATACTCAAGAAAAATGCCAAAATCTCAAAATACAAAAATGGCATGAAGATAAAAGCAAAAGAAATATTTAAGAATATTTAGGAGATAAATCAATGACATAGACATAAATCAAATGAAACTAATATGAAAGTGACAGTATTCACATGAATAAAACATTTAAGAAAAAGAAGCCAGGCCTAGTGGCACAGACCTTTAATCCCAACTACTCAGGAGGCTAAGGCTAGATGATCACAAATTCAAGGCCACCCTCAGCAGCTTAGTAAGGCCCTGTCTCAAAATTTAAATAAGGGGACGGGGATGAAGTTTAATATGTGAGACCCCTGGGTTCAATCCCCACCACTCTAAACAAAAGAAAGAAAGGAAAGAAGGAAGAAAGGAAGGAAGGAAGGGAGGGAGGGAGAGGGAGAAAAAGGAAAAGGAAAAAAAAAAGGAAACAGAAAAGGTGGGGCATAGTGGCATATGCCTTAGTCCAGCTACTTGGGAGACTGAGGCAGGAGGATCACAAGTTCAGGGGCAGCCTTAGCAACTTAGTAGACCCTGTTATAAAATAAAGAATTAAAATGGTCTGGGAATGCAGCTCAGTGGTAAAGAGTACCTGGGTTCAATTTCTACTACTGAAAATTAATTAATTAATTGATTAATCAAAAAGAGTGGGAGGTGATTAAATCAGTATATAATAGGTTAAATTTGGAATATTTAAGGTATTTTTAAACAGCTATGTCTAGCCAGTAGTTAGATATAAAGCTCAAGAAAAAAACTGGAGAATACCATTTATTTAATGAGCAGAAAGATGATATATCTGTGAAGAAGAATAAGGAGTGGTCAAGAAAGAAAATCTAGGGAACTGATTTCATAGAAGACAGGAGACACTTCAAGGAGAGCAGCACTGACATGAAAGAATGAAAGGGGACTAAGAGGATGTGGGCCTAAAGTGTCTTAAGTTGGCAACTGGGAGATTACTGGTGAATATGGGGTTTTTTCTTTGGAGTGATAGAGAAAGCAGTCAAAAAATGGGGGTTGAGGGGTAAATAAGCTCTTTTCACTTACACTCACTCGTTTTGCCACTTTAAAGGGCTGCTATGGGGCTACTGGCAGAGCTCTACACTAGAAGCATGAAAAATGTGCATCAAATACCAGCTTATCAATTGCTCTGTATGGCCTTAGGAAAGTCCTTTATGTTTTGTGGGTATAAGCATCCTTATTGATAAAAAGAGTTTGTAACCACATACTTCCTAGGGTTATATGAGACCAAATGAGATTAAATAGATACTTCAAAGCCTAGACTGTCTAGTCATTTATTCAGACATGATGACTATAACATAAAAGGAATATAACCAAGATTAAACCAGTTTGGTGGTGGTGGTTGCTGCTGCTGCACAAAACATCAATAAGACTCTTTAGTTAACAGGTATTTTCATATACAGTAAATTCTGCTATAACATCTTTACACAACTGATATTTTAGGGGTCAATTTCAGTATAACTAAATTTTGAATGTCCTTAGGTGCAATTTCATATATAAAAAACACTTCAATGTCAATGCAGAAGACTGTCCCCAGATAAATCAAGCCATGTAATAATATATAAAGCACATATGCATGTACCTAAATATCTACCAGATATCTTAGTTTGCTGCACATGTTCTGCGCCATACCCATTCACACCTAGTGTTAAACTTTTCCATTTGATTTCAGATAACTATTGGGAGATAATTTTCTATCAATATTTGTGTCTGCACAGTCTGACTTTTCTAAGAAAAGCACTGGTATACTTGGCTAAAGATGATTAAGCAGCAACATTCCTTGGAATCTACAGGTAATATATTGCTCAAGAAGGACTTGGAGGGCAGGGGTTGTGGTTCAGTGGCAGAATACTTGCCTAACATATGTGAGGCACTGGGTTCAATCCTCAGCACCACATACAAATAAAATAAAGGTATTGTGTCCACCTACAACAGAAGGAAGGAAGGGGGGGGGGGGAGGAACTTGGAGTCTTGCCTCTCCAGGAAGCCATTCCCTTACATTCTAGGGTAGTCAAACTACCTTCCCCTGTCTCCCCTAAAGAAGATTTGCTTACTTCCAAAGCCAAGGTTGGTGTCTCCCTCTTCCTCTCCATCTCTCTGGAGAGTATGACCAGCAGACAGGCCAGTAAACTGGAAAGCTTAGTGTTTCCTAATTTTGGTATTCCTTTCCTGTGGTGCAATTCCACTCTATAAGTAGGATAACATCAGACACTCACTTCATTGTTTCATGGAATTTAATGTCTGAGAACTGGCACTAAAATACTCTGTGAATAATATAGATGTAGGTCTACTCTGATCCAGAGACCCCAGGTTTCCTGTCTACTTAATATCCTCTTTCTACCAATTTACAATAACTCACAAGCTGACCCCTACTTCCACAAGCAATCTTAAGGTCTTTTTTGAGGTAAACTGTCATGTGTATTGTAATATTTATGTACTTCTTGACCATTTAATGTGTGTAAAACTAAGCTACCATTTTTATTAGGTTACTATCTTTTTTTAAAGTTTCTGTATAATAGCAATTTTTGTGCTCCATGATGTTTTTTTTTTAAAAGAGTGTATTATGCTGTAATAGAACTGGCTCTGTAGTCTGCTAAAACTTTTTTATTAGTATAGAACAGAATAAGGACAATGAGCCGGACATGGTGGCACACGACTGTAATCCCAGCGACTCGGGAGGCTGAGGCAGGAGGATCCAGAGTTCAAAGCCAGCCTCAGCAACTTAGCAAGGCCCTACGCAACTCAGTGAGACCCTGTCTCTAAATAAAATACAAAATAGGGCTGGGGATGTGGCTCAGTGGCTGAGTGCCCCTGAGTTCAATCCTCAGTTCCAAAAAAGAAAAAGAATAAGGACAATGACATGTAGAGGCTTCAGTAGTTAAAAAGAAAATTGTGAGTTACATATGGATTTATTTATAATAACCCTATTTCTAATTACTTGGGGAAACTCGGAGTTAGTCACACTAGTATATTCCCTTCACCATGCTTATTTTTAAGAATATATCAATAGAGCAGTTTTTGAAGTATGATTTTCTCTAATTATATCAGATTATAATTATTTTCATGGCTGTAAAATGTAATAAAAATCCACCAAAAATACCTCACCGTTGGAAATTAAACTGTTATCTCTATCACTGATATCCTCTGAAATTTCATGCTTCTGAAGAGAACAATCAGATGAATTTTTACACTTTTGAAAACTGAAGTCAAGTTTCTTTTGTAGTATCCCACTTTCTGCTATCATTTTCCTACAAATTTCCTCTTCATAGTTTTTTACGTCTCTGTTTGATGAATATACAATCCTAAAAGACAAAATTTTTCAAAATTAGTTAAAATAAAGGTGCCTTAAAAATAAAAAGCTAGTTTTTATGCTGCTTTCATGTATTACATATATGCCTATATGTGTTATACATAAAAAATATGCATAAAATAATTATATATAATTAAACATAATTTAAAAACCCTTGTAGTCTGGACTAAGTGTGGAAAGGTCAATCTAAAACTATGAAAAGTTTGAAAAATAGTCTATAAAAATTTTTTAGTGTTAAATGTAACATACAATGCCAAAAAAATTACATAACTTGGATGAAATGAACAATTCCCAGAAAGATAAAAATTACAAACCTGAATGAAGAAGAAACAAAATATCTGAGTAAACCTTTAAAAAATAAGGAGAATGAAGTAGTAATCAAAAACTTCCACAAAGAAAAAACCAGGGCCATCTGGTTTCATTGATGAATTCTCCCAAATATTTAAAGAATTAACACCAGCCAATCCTTTACAAACTTTTCCAAAAAAACACAGAGAGGAAAGAATACTTCCTAATTCATTGTCTGAGGCCAGTATTACTTAAACAAAGGCAGACAAAGACATCAGAAGGAGAAAAACAAAACAAAAACAGACCTATATTACTTATTGATAAGAATGAAAAAATCCTCAAAAAAAGAAATAGCAAACTGTATCCAGCAACTTATAAAAAGGATTCTACACAATGACCAACTGGGATTTATCTCAGGAAGTCAGTAGTGGTCAAGCACAGAAAATCAATGTTGTACACCATATCAATAGAATAAAAGACACTAAAACCACACAGTAGTTAACAGTCATCACTTGAGGTTCATAGCCATAAATTTAAATAAGACTAGCTAATATGGTTGTGTATGTTTTTTCCAGCCACATTTGGCTGTGTAGAAGCACGAGTGGAGTAGTCAAAAAGTTGGATTTAAGTTTTACAGCATGAGGCTGGGGATGTAGCCCAGTGGGTAGAGTGCTTGCCTCACAAGCACAAGGCCCGGGTTCAATCCCCAGCACTGTGCGGAAAAAAAAAAAAAAAAAAATTCCTGCTGTTGAGGCAAGCCCTCTACCCACTGAGCTATCTCCAGCCCTAGATTTGCAGTTTTGACATGTGAATAAAACAAATCCCAAGGGGTCAAGGTATTAAGGCTGCATGTAAAAGGAGTGATACAATGATAACCAAAGGGAGTTTAAGCTAAGATAGAAATGAAATGAGAACATAAGAGAATCAGAGCCAATATCATTAAGATACAGTAATTTGCTGGCATAAATTGTTGCATGCCTGTAATCCCAGTGGCTCAGGAGGCCAAGGCAGAAAGATCATGAGTTCAAAGTCAGTCTCAGCAAAAGCAAGGTGCTAAGCAACTCAGTGACAACCTGTCTGTAAATAAAATACAAAAGAGGGCTGGGGATATGGCTCAGTGGTTCAGTTCCCCTGAGTTTAATCCCCAGTATCCCCCCAAAAAAAGAGAATCAGAGTCTAAAAATGTGACAAGATTAACTGCAGATCCTGGTGGAATTGATGAATACTATGGTCTGGACATGGTTTGCCCCCAACAAAATTCATGCTGAAATTTGATTCCCAATATGGCAGTGTTGGAGTTACCTCCAAAGATAACTAGGTTATAGGAGCACTGCCCTCATCAATAGATTAATGTCTTTCCTCAGAGACTGGATTCTCATGTGTGGGTTATTACAAAGCAAGCTTGACACTCCCTTTGGTCTGTCTCATACACGTGCCTCTCCTTGCCTGCACTCGCTTCTCTTCCACTTTCCACCACAAGGCTCTCACCAGAAGTCAAGCAGATGCAAGCACCATGCTCTTCAACCTTCAAAACTATGAACCAAATAAACCTCTTTTCTTTAAAAATTTCCAGCCTCCGGTATTCTGTAAGAGCAACAGAAATATGCACTAAAATAAATTATTATAGTTGGAGTCCTAAAGGGAGTAGGTTAGAAAGGTAGGAGGTAGAAATTAGAGAGTGAGATGCTTAGAATAGAGATTATGGAATCAGTTATTGGTAATGACATGAGTTTACAATTTGACATGGTAGTGAAGAGTTGAGGTATATGAATTCAGTTTGACATGAATGTAGCTATCTTGAGTCATAACCATCATGACTACCCCAGAATAACCCTAGTCGTTTTTCCTGTACAGTTTCCCAGCAAACTATAGACAAAACTATTTGAGTAGACCCTGGTTCCAAGGATATGCCTAATTTTTTGATATTATCTTAAGATAAATCAGGTACATTCCAATTAGGATGAAGTCACTTTTGTCCTAACCTAACCTCTCTTTCTGACCCAAACGGCAGGGTTCCAACTGGTCTTGCTGTTGACCTTGACCATGCTTCCATCAGCTAAGTTCCTCAGTAAACTGCACTCTGTGTGATTCTAAATCTGTTTCTCTCTATGGGCTCACCTTGGAGCTGGTCCTTACACACTAACACTTGGTTGTTGTGGAAAATGAGATAAGGTAGAAAACAAGATAATTGTAAGATGGCCATTAAAAGGGACTGAGAGGCAGTTAGTGGAAACATCATCTATATAGCAATTGGAACTACCAAGGATTGTGTTACTGGAGAAATGACAAGTCAGTAGCCAAAAACGTTGAGGAATGAGGTGTACTGACCTGGAGGTGTATGGATGATGATCTAGTGGTATATAGACAAGTAAAATCAGATTCAAAGACATGGGGCCTAGGAATAAGAGGGGAAAATAGTCTGAAGGCAGCAAAGACATTCATAAGTGGTTTAAACTATACCAGGGATTTTGGATTTGTTCAGGTATAGTGAGGCAGACAGATCAGGAAAATAATGCTATTGAAAAGATAATTTGTCATTTACAATTCCCAAAATGAGGGGGGGCGTACCACGCTATGCAGGGCCATGTGGGGAAGTAACAGATTTGGTCTGGGGGTAGAAGAAACAGGAAAAATCATGGACAAGGCCCCCCCCCCCCAAGTACTGGGTATCATACTCAGGCCCTCATGCATGTTAGGCAAGTGATCTACATCTGAACCACATCCCCAGCTCAGGACAAAAGTCATTATTATAGTTTTTGTGGGAAGGAATGAGCAAGGTGAGGTGAGCAACTGAACAGGAGTAGCATTAAATAATTTAATAATTTTTCCAAGCTCCTGGCTATAGGGATGATCTCCAGTTGTCTGGTACTAATCCTGGGATGATTAGGGTAGAGGAATATTGTCTCCTAGAGTGTAAGAACTAGAGGGAGAAAGGTATATGAGGGGGCATATGGACTCATGATTGGTTCATTTGTACATAAAAGATGTATTCATAGGCAAGCATTTATTATCTCTAGGAATGAGCTAACCCTGGCAGGGGAATTCTCTTTCCAGCTAGTTTATAAGACTCCAAATACCAAGGCATCAAGAATACATGGCTGGAAACAGGTGCACTGGCATGTGCCTCTAGTCCCAGCTACTTTGGAAACTTAGCTGGGAGGATCACTTGGGCCCAGGAGTTTGTGGCCAGCCTGAGCAACATACTGAGGTCCTGTCTCAAAATAAAACAATACAAAATAAAATAAATAAAATATGTGGGTGGAGGTATAACTCAGTGGCTAAGCGCATGCTTAACAGGCACAATGTGATTGGTTCAATTCCCAGTACCAAAAGAAAAAAAATACAGAAATTATAGTTAATACAAGAAGAGCATATATCCCACCCATTTCCAGCCTGAATAATAAAAGGAATGTAACAGAGAAAATAGGTACCACATAAGAGAGTTGTCCTGTGCTGTTTTATGTTTATCTGATACTTTATTACAGCATCTTCCAGTTATTAATGTTAAACTGAAAATCCAAAGTCTTTCCTCATCTTTCCCTCTCATACATGCAGGCACTCACAATAACAATGGAAAGTCCTCTGGGGAAATCAAAGAGTTTTATGATCTTCCCTTGAATTTTAATCATGAGATCATAAAGCAAGTACTATTTTCCAGTGACACTTGAGCCATATATGAAGTCACTGCATATAAAACCACTTTTCAAAAACTATATTTCATTTTCTAATTCAAGTACACATGAAAGGACTTATTGGAGAATAAGTAGCAACATAAAAGAATATTTCAAAATCTTTATCAATTCAAGAGAAAGGATGTGAACCAAAGAAACTTAATAAGGACTGAATTTCATACAGCAAAAAATTCAAAAATCTATTTTATCAGTTTTTACTAAAAGAAATTTAATGTTTTCCATTATAATACTCGCCTTATGCATTACTTTAATATAGTCAAGTTTCAATGCAATCTGCTAACAGAGAGTACATCACAAGCACTTTCTATGTACAAAATACTAGATATCATTTGGATGCACACCTCAATGAGACAATTTATTCTCAAAGAGCTTACATAACCAGACATACATGACTTGAATAGAATTAACTGCCTAAAATATAGCACTGTGAATTGCTGAAATACAAAGCCAGCTACTTCAACTTCCTTGTTTTAAATGAGACTAAGGCTGAAAGAAATCAAACAAGTCCTTCTCCTCCTTCTCTTTCTCCTTCTCTTCCTCTTCTTTTTCTCTTCCTCCTCCTCCTTCTCCTTCTTTTTTCTCTCCTCCCCACCTCTCTCCTTCCTGGTCCTATGTCCTGAGCTGCTTTGCTCCTCCCTACCCTTCTACCATGATGTTGTGCCTTACCCTAGGCCCAGAGCTATGGAGTCGGCCAACCATGAACTGAACCTCTGAAGCCACAAGCCCCCAATAACCTTTTCCTCCTCTAATTGTTCTTGTCAGATCTTTGGTCACAGCAATGAAAAAGCTGGCTCAAACATCAACCATAGACTGAACCTCTAAAACAGTAAGTCCCAAATAAATCCTACTTACCAGTTAAAAAAAGAAAGAAAGAAAGAAATCAAACAAGATAATGCATAGCCAAAAGGAGGCAGACACCTATTTTGCTGTCAAGTCCAAGGCTGACTTCATTCTCCTATACTACCTCTAATTTAATCTTTTTCCCCCCAATAATTTTTAAAAACTGTTTTTGTTATAAATGGAGACAATGTCGTCTTTTTTTTTTTTTTTTTTTTTTGGAACCGGGGATTGAACCCAGGGACACTGGACCACTGAGCCACATCCCCAGCCCTATTTTTTTGTATTTTATTTAGAGACAGCGTCTCACTGAGTTGCTTAGGGCCTCGCTAAGTTGCTGAGGCTGGCTTTGAACTCTGGATCCTCCTGACTCAGCCTCCCAAGTCGCTTGGATTACAGGCGTGCGCCACCATGGACAATGTCTTTTTTTAATGCATTTACTTTTATGTGGTGCTGAGACTCAAACCCAATGCCTCACATGTGCAAGGCAAGTGCTCTACCACGGAGCTATAGCCCCAGCTCCTCCATCGCTTGTTTTAAATTTGTTTTTTAGTTGTCCATGGACCTTTATTTATTTATATGTGGTGCTGAGAATTGAACCCAGTGCCTCACACATGCTAGGCAAGTGCTCTACCATTGAGCTACAATCAGTCCCCCCATAACTTTTAATGTAATAAAGAATAACACTGACTTAATATCTCTTTCCCTAATGTATAAAAATTTAAGCTATCACCAGGATCTTCACTGCTTGATTGATTTGATTTTTGCAGTACTAAGGATTTAACCCAGGGGTATTCTACCTCTGAACTACATCCCCAGCCCTTTGTTTTTATATTTTTTATTTTATTTTTTTGTGGTACTGGTGATTGAACCCAGGGCCTTGTCACATGTGAGGCAAGCAGTCTACCAACTGAGCTATATCCCCGCTCCCCCAGCCCTTTATTTTTTATTGTGAGACAGGATCTTGCTAAATTGCCGAGTCTGTCCTTGAACTTATGATCCTCCAGCCTCAGAGTGCTAAGTAGCTGGGATTACAGGAATGTACCACTGCTCCTGGCTCAGGATCTTCTTTTAAACATGTACTTAATAGTCGCAGAAATGTATAATTTCATAGTGCTACTATATGAATAACATTTATTAAAATTTGTACAGTGTGCAAGGTAGGTTGGCATATACCTGTAATCCCAGCAATTTGGGAGGCAGAGGCAAGTTCAAGGTCAGCTTGAGCAAATTAAGCAAGATCCTGTTCTCAAGGTAAAAAGGGCTGGAGATTGTAGCTCAGTGGTAAAGTGCCCCTGTATTCAATCGCCAGTACCAACAAAAAAGAAAAAAATTGTTCAGTGCTTACTATATGTCAGGCTACTATGCTAAGTGCTTTACAACCATTTCATTTAAACCTCACAATAACTGAGGTAGGTATTACTGCTATTATGGCCATTTTTTAGATGAGAAAACTAGTGGTAAATGATTAGTAAAAGTTTACACACTTAGAAATGGTAGACCTGGCTTGACTACAAAGTCTGTTTTTATAAGAACTCCACTGTACCAGCTACTAGGGAAAAAAAGGTGTATGTTTTAAAATTGATATTTGGAACTCTGAATGAAAGGCCTGTGATCTACACTGGAAAATAATAATTTTCTAAATGGCACTAAAAATATCTGTTTAAATTATAGTATATCATGATGTAAGAAACAGGGAAAGTCAAGGCAATTTTCCATTTTGTTTATAGGAGCTTCACATAACTTAAATAAATAAAGAAAAACAGATGACTATAGCAACTGGTAGAACATAAAATGAAGAAGAATAGGCCAAATCACACAAATATAGTTAAAATTTAATGATCCAAAGGCTATTTTCTACATTAAAGTCAATGTGATTCTGATTATAGACAAAAGGCATATCAAAAAATATGATGCAGGGCATAAAAACATAAAAATCCCAACTTTGATTTCTCATAAAAGCAAAAACTGACCATTGATACTGGCATAATGATAGACATAGACCAATGGAACAGAACTGAAATTAACCCTATATTTATGAGTGTATCAGTCAGCTCAGGTTGTCATAACAAAATACCATAAAATAGGTGGGTTAAACATAATAGAAATTTATTTCACGTAGTTTTGGTGGCCAGAAGTCTAAGATCTGAGTGCTAGCATGGTTGGGTTCTGGTGAAGTCCATTTTTCATTTCACTATGTCATCAGTGTGGTGACACAAGGAAAGCATAAGCTCTCTGGTCTCTCTTCTTATAAAGGCACTAATTCTTTTTTTTTTTTTTTTTTTTTTTTTGGTACTGGGGATTGAACCTAGGGCACTCCACCACTGAGCCACATCTCCAGTCCTATTTTTTTGTATTTTATTTAGAGACAGGGTCTCACTGAGTTGCTTAGGGCCTCCATAAGTTGCTGAGGCTGGCTTTGAACTCGCTATCTTCCTGCCTCAGCCACACAATTGCTGGGATTACAGGAGTGTGCCACCATGCCCCATGGCACTAATTCTTATGAGGAACCTACCTTCATGAAATCACCTAAACAATTACCTCCCAAAGGCCTCATCTTCAACTATCATCATACTAAGGGTTAGGGCTTCAACATAAAATACTGGAGGAAGAGAATTTAGTCCAGAGGAATTGGCAACTGGTTTTCAACAAGGGTATCCAAATGCTCCAGTGGGAAAAGAAGTGTGACTTCAAAAAAGGTGCTGAAACAACTGGATATCCACATATAAAGAATAAAGTTGGATATCCTTATATCACACACAAAAATTAACTCAAAATGAATCTTACACCATGTAAGAGCCTAAAGTATAAAACCATAAAATCTTTAAAAGAAAATATAAGTAAATCTTTGTAGTAGGCACAGTAGCAAGTCCTGTAATCCCAGCTACTCCAGAGGCTGAGGCAGGAGGATTACAAATTCAAGGTCAGCCTCAGCAACTTAATAAGACCCTGTCTTAAAATAAGAAAAAAAAAAAAAAAAAGGGGGGGTGCTAAAAATGAAGCTTAGTGGTAGAATGTCCCTGAATTCAATGCACAGTACCAAAAACAGAAAAAAAAAATTAAACTTTCATGTCACAAATGGGACCATCAAGAAAGTGAAAAGAAAACCTACAAAAGAAAGAAATATTTGCAAATAATTTATCTGCTAGGAGTCTAGTACTCCAGAATATATAAGGAACTCTTAAAATTCAGTAAAATGATGACAAATAACCCAATTAAAAAATGGCAAAGGACACGAACAGTTCCTAAAAGAAGATATAAAAATGGCAAATAAGCGCATGAAATATGCTCAACATCAGGGAAACACAAATGGAGACCACAATGTGATACCAGTTCATATCCACTAGGATAGCCATAATAAAAGACAGAAGGTAATAAGTATTGCTGAGAATATGGGGAAACTGTAACTCTATCTACTGACAGTAGGAATGTAAAATGGTATAGCCATTTTAGAAAAGTCTGGGAGTTCCTCAATAGATTAAACATAGACTTACCATATGACTTATCAATTTCACTCCTAGGTATTTACCCACAAGCAATAAAAACATAGATTCACACAAAAACTTGTACATAAAGGGTCACAGCAGCATTACTCATAATAGCCCAAAAATAGAAAAAAACTTGAAAGGCCATCAACTGATCAATGGATAAATAAAATGTGGTATACAGCTGAACATTATTCAATAACAAAAGAAATGAAATACAGAATGGGGATTAAGTTAAATTAGTTTCTCTCATTATTTAGTTGATGACAATTTTCTAAGTTCATCAAACACATGAATCCCCCAATTTAAAATTCAACTGATGATCTATTTTCAAAACATTGTGACCACATACAAACTGCTATGGTCTTAATGCTTATGTTCCCCCAAATTCTATGTTGAAATTTAATTCAATGTGGTGGTATTAAAAGGTGGGACATTTGAAAAAGTTATTAGGTCATGAACACTCCAACCTATGAATAGTATTAGTGCTCTTTAAAGAGAGACTGACTTGAGGGAGTTTGTCCATAACAACTGCTATGTGAAGGGATACAGGAGGTGCCATCTATATGGAACTAGTCTTCATTAAACACAACATCTGTTGGCACCTTTATCTAGAACTTTCCAGAATACAGAACTACAATGATAAATTTCTGTTGACTATAAATTACCAGATCTAAGATACTTTCTTTTAGAAGTTCAAATGGACTAAAACATAAGCCATGGGAATATAATCAGTTATGATCTAATATATTTTATAAACAATTTATTTAAAGCTTTAAATACCAATAATTTAGAAGAAATCAGTATGGGACAATGGTTCTCAGTAGTCACACATCCCCAACTCCCAGAGGACATCTGGCAATGTACAAAGACATTTTGGTTGTCATAAGTAAAATCATAAAATTCACAGCACTGCCTCCACAACAAAAAAAGTATCTGAGCCAAAATGTCAATGATGTCACCCTAGCATAGAATAATTCATTCAAATTACCAGAGAGCACACCATTCCTTTCTTCTCTCCTAGGATCAGTCTGTGTGTGTGTGTGTGTGTGCGCGCGCACGCGCGCGCACTACAGATCAAACCTAGGGCTTCATGCATGCTAAGCACACACTCTACCAATGAATAACATCTGTAAGTCAGGATCAGTCTTAGGTTTGTACTTAGCTTTTACTAATACTAAGCCTGTGATATTAATAGACTCTACTAATACTAATTACTAAGGTAATTTATAATTTAAGTGAATGGATTTTCCTGATCAGGTTATTAAAAAGATGAAAATAAATGAAATGAAAATATACACACACTACACATGCTTAAAAAATACCCAATTATTTATTAGAATTAAATGTAAAGGAAAAAAGAGCACTTACTGTAAAAATGTTCTAAATTCTAAAGCTTCAACATTCTCCACAGGAACAGGCTCATGATTTGTTATACTGTCTGATGTCTGTCCAATAATATGGAAATAGAAGTCAGGAACCCTTACTAAAAGGACTGCTTTGTGTGCTTTGAACAAAGTATTATCTGTAGAGAAAGTAACATCTGTATGGATTTCTTCCCTTAAAAGCCTATAAGGAAAAAAATGGAATCACAGTTTAGTGATGCTAAGAAATGCAAAATTTTTGTGAAACAGGTTTAAAATAACATAATTTTTAAAAATGTACAGGCAACAAAATGTTAATAGTAAAAATGGGTTTGTTCTGACTTCATTCCAAAGAACACTACTTAATATAGGCTTAGAATCTAATTTTCTAAAAATTTATAGTGAAAACAAAGGTAATTTCACTAAAAGAATAAGACCACTTTTCAAAATACATTAATTCCTTCTAATAATAAAATTTATTTTCTACTTATGTTGATTTTCCTTTATAATGTCCCTTCTTAAGATTTTTTTTTTGAAACACAGAACATAAAGTTAACATGGTTGCTGACTATTAAAAAGAGTACACTTTTAAAAACCCTTACTAAAATTGAAGCAAATAGAGTCAATGGTCAATAACACCAACAAACCAAACCTAACAATAGATAATTCAGGTTAGAAACTGATATACTTTGTTCTGACTGTTAATTGCCAAGTCTGATAGGCAGGCTTGGATGTCAAGAATGTGACATTTAGGTCCTTTTCCATCTACCCAAATAGTATTAATCATGCTCTAATCTAGTATTAAATTGATGGATTCAGGGAGTAAACACATTCAAATCTCTTTACTAGTATATAGACATAGTTATGGTAAAACACATTGATTTCATTTGTACAGAAAGTAATGGAAGAACAGAAATAAAAAACTGAAACTTTCATAATACTTTGACTCTTTGCAGTAACTATATATTTTTACACTGTAAATATAAATAATACTTGACATCACTATAACAATATCATTGTCAAGGTATGTATTCTCAGAAGACTTCCGATTGCAAGATATAATTGGCAATCGCACCAGTACACTATGGATGTACAAGTAATGGGTAAAGATAGCCATTACTGTGAAATCTTGGAAAGTTGCCAATGACACTCATACTCCCCAAAGACCAAGCAAATGGCTTCTTCCTCTAATCCCATTACATTCAGTACACACCGCTATTACAACACTTCTATCATTGCATCATTATTTTTATGAGTGTTTCTCTCTACTAGACAATGAACTCCCCAAGGGTAAAAACTGTGTGTCTTCAGTATACATCAAGAGTTCAATATCTGCTTGTTAAATTATCCCATTTTACCCTAAGCAAAACATGTTTCAGAGCACAAAAGCTTTCAAAACCTTGAAAGCTTTGAGCAGACATGCATCTTAGTTTGATCAATATTTTCATCAAATTCTTTTCCTAATTTTTAAAGCTATACAAATGTGTTGTTTTCTTAAACTCAAATTGTACAATTTGTTCCTTTTTCCCCTTACCCCAACTCCTCTTCATGTGAATGAGGAAGCATTGCAGGTGACAGTCAAACAGACATCACTAGGGAATCTCCTGTTTGTAACAGATACCCCTGAGTATTTGTTAAATGAAAAAAAAACATCATGTGTGTAAAAAATTATTACTGTGGAAATAAAGTGCTTTTTATTTTATAAAACCACTTATATCTATTTTCAATAACACAAATAGGTAATTTTTTTTCAAGTACAGAATAAAAGAAGACCTCATAGAGAAGCAAGGGAAAGGAGGAGGGAGTTCCTGGGCTCCCATTCTTTACAAAATTAAGAGTGAGCATGGAATTACAACATGGTCTGCATAGAATACTGAGAAGGTTAAAGTGGCAGATGAAGCTGAGGGACAAGGACTGAGTAAGAGAGGTGAAGATCTTAACTGTATTCTGCAGTTGAAGGGAATCACCAAATAGTTTGAAACATGGGCAAGTTTATTTTTCAAAATATCACCTGTTAGCCAGGCATGGTGGCACACACCTGTAATCCCAAGAATGCAGGAGGCTGAGGCAGAAGGATTGCAAATTTGTGGTCAATCTCAGCAACTTAACAAGACCCTATCTCAAAATAAAAAAATCAAAAGCACTAGGGATGTAGCACTGTGGTAGAGCACACTGGACTCAATTCCCAGCACTGACCCCCACCAGTATCTATTAGTTGTGTAATGGAGGAGTTAGAGGAAAATGAGAATGAAGATGAGACAACTATTAAACAGCAGGAGGATGATATGAAGGGTTGGAGCCAGGGGAGGATCAATGGTAAGAAAGGGGCTGGAATTAAAATATATTTAGGTAGTAAAATTGGCAGGGCTTGGCAACTGGATCTAGAAGGCTAAATGAAGGGAATAACCCTTGGCTTGGGTAACTGGGTTCTAGTGATGCCAGCAACCTTTAATATGTATTTGCTAGGCCAAGTTCCATCTTAACTCCAGGTGTATTTCCAATTGTCTCTGAATAGAAAGCTTCCTGAGCATTCATTATACACCTCCCTTTCAAATGTCCTAAGATTTGAAGCCATCTTCCATTCTTCCCTTCCCTAGTTCCCCCACATGTAATCAGTCACCAACCCCATTGTTTATCTCTTGACTACTATAAAATCTCCTCACTAGTCAGTTTCCAATTTATTTTCTCAAATTCAAAACACAAATATTTTAATTCCTATTTTAAAAATACCCTTCCTCCAGAATACATTCCAAACATTTCCCTGGAATAAGAAAGCCTCTGTCCAGTAACTCTGGAGGCTAAGACAGCAGACCTCACAAGTTTGAGGTCAGCGTGGGCAATTTAGCAAGATCCTATCTCAAAATAAAAAATAAAAAGGGCTGGGAAGTGCCCCTGGGTTCAATCTCAATAACACAAAAAAGAGAGAAAGAAGGCCTCTGTTATCACATCTTGGTGTATCCATTTGCCCTTCTATGTTGTCCCTTGGTCTGCCATATTCACCATCTTCTGGCAAATAAAGTGACAAACTCATTACCTATATACGGCCTAGTTTGGACCACATGCCCTTATCCCCTAATCATATCTGAATACATGAAGGACTTAGCCAAAGTTAGCCTTCAGTCAGTGTGGTAGTCAAGCAAAACAATGCCAGCAGAGATAAAGCAACTGATGGGACCAACTGATGGCATCTAAGAGCATTCTGAAGCAAATCAATGGTACAGTGAGAAAAAGAAATGGTAAGGAGAGAAGCAAAAATGATAAAATTACTGAAGATCAGTTTCTACAGCTACTATAGAGAAGGCAGACTCCCTGGGTTTATGATATGGCTCATATTCTGGCCATGTGACCCTGAGCAAGTCACTTTAGGAATCTGGAGCCAGACTGTCAAGGTTCTTATTTTGACTCTCACTTCTTATCTAAGCTTATACAATGTGTCTCTAATCTTTTAAAAGAGGATGATAACAGGACTTACTTCACTGGGATTCATGAGAAAAGTAAATAAAACATTAAACATAAGCCCAGTATCTAGTAAGTAGTAGGCTGGTAATACATGTTAGCTTTTTCTTACGGACGACTATCTCAAATAATGGTCCATTTATTGATAAGGTCTTAAATGATTATTCTCGTATCCCAAGCAACTTTCCTGTTCTGCATCAGATCCGTTTTTTTAACTGCTGAAAGTATTTCCTGCTTTTCCTCACCTTTCCACATTACCTCATTGACTCAAGTAACCTGGAATCTAATACAACTTGCTTTCCCAAAATAAATCAAGTTTTTTCAAATCTCTGCCTATGTAAAAGGCATTCCCCACGTTTAAACATCCTCTACTTCTTCCTTCCTGATCTTTATTTCATCAATTCTTAATTCTCAAGAGCTCAAATGTCACCCTATAAAGCCTCCCCCAATTCACCTCCACCACCA
Source organism: Glaucomys volans (assembly GCA_020662805.1). NCBI lineage: Eukaryota > Metazoa > Chordata > Mammalia > Rodentia > Sciuridae > Glaucomys > Glaucomys volans. The sequence continues at coordinate 577,850 of JAJEJO010000600.1, read as the reverse complement.
CTTTTAGCTGGCCATTCTCTCTCCTCACTACAGCGTAAGCACAAAAACCAAAACAATGTCTTAATGTTTGATTCCTTAGGACCTAATACAGGACGAGATACATGGTTGGAGCTAGAGGTTTCATTAATATTTGTAGAATATATCAGTGATATTGCTATGCATGGGGAAGATTAATTTAGCTTAGCATGTAAGGTGGTTGGGGGTGAGCATATGTTTTTCACTGTTGTTAAAAAAAAATACTGTTACACCTATTTTTCTTTGCTCATAACAAGAACTTGAGAGTTCAGAGTCCTATTCTCTATTGTTATTAGGAAAAAGACAAAGTGTCCACCAACTATACTTTTAACCTCATTTCTTTTATATAACTTAGATGTGTTACCTTTCTTAAATTCATGACACTTTAAAGCTCACAAAACAGCCAGACAAATTAAGCCACTGAAAAGAGGGAGCATCTCATCCTTAGTTATCCACCCTAGAAAGAGAACAGCTTCATTCTTATTTTTCCTTCTTTTACATCAGTCCCCCACTGGTTGACAAAATGTAGTAATCCTGGTAGATAGGCCAAAATTAGAGGGAAATTTTTTTTTAATAAAATTCCAATTCTTGCTATAGGGAGTCTTTAGTGTGGGTGAGTTTCTGACAGAAAGCACTTTTAAAATGTAGAATGCTACACAACTGCTAGTTATTATTAGTAATTCTGTGTACTCTGCCTCAGTGGTCCTCAAAGTCTGACTGTGACCAAAGCAGGAGTATCACCTGGGACCTTGTCAGAAATATAAAATCTTGGGGCTCCAGTCCCAAACTGAATCAGAACTTTGGGCTGGGACCCAGGAAACCTGTGTTTTAACAAGCCCTCCAGGAGATTCTGATGCTCATGAAAGTTCAAGAAACAATGTTTTAAAGGTAATGGAGATTAGCTTTTAAATGAATTCGCTTTTTTAAAATTAACTTTTCTAAGTTAATTTTCTTTGTAAAGAGAGATGACTTGGGCTGGGGTTGTGGCCCAGTGGTAGAGTGCTTGCTAAGCACTTGTGAGGCACTGGGTTCAATCCTTAGCAACACGGAAAAATAAATAAGTAGGAAAAAAGGTATCGTGTCCATCTATGGCTAAAAAATATTAAAGAGAGAGACAGATATGACGTTAACTGGGTTCCTTACAGATATTCACAGGCCTACAAAAAGTTAAGTTTCTTAAGTTTCAGGACAATGCTCCATTTGCTTGGTCCTCAAGGGAGAAGGGAGTTGCTAGGAACCATAGAGTGTTCCAGGTGGAGAGGGAAGCCAGGTTGCAATCAGGAAGTATTTCTATATAAGCATTCCTAGTAAACCGTTTAAAGAGAGCGCCTTCAGAGCTCACAAATAAAGGGGAAATCCAAGGCTCCAGTAATTTGTTCTATCTTTCCTCAGTACAAATATGCCTAATTTCATCTAATTTTTTTTTTTAAAAGTGTATGTCTCTAGACCCGGATCCACCCCGACCTTAGCGATGTGTCTTCAATGCAATAGAGCCTGCCCGTTAGGATATTTTAGCATAAACGGGTGCTGATAAAACCATACTTTGGTTTTCCCTTTGAATGTGGTAAGTGGCGTCTGAAATGCTCCAAACTGGTTATCTGGGTGTCGGTGTTGTGGAGAGAGGAGCGAACATCCTGCAGTTGCCTGAGGCGAGGGGAACGAGGTGGGGAGGGATGGGGGAGGCAGCCACTGCTGGAGGAAGCCACAGCTTCGGGGGCGGAGGTGGGCGCTGAAGTAACTGATGCAGCCAGAGTTCCCGCCTCCTCCTACCTGAGCATATCCTGGCTGAGCTGCTCCGACACCATCGCCTTCAGCCGGCGCCATTCACAGAGCCCCTTCCTTTGCAACCCTTTACTGCAAACTCCAGCGGACCCCAGAAGTACCGGGACCGCGTTGCTCTCCTCACAACCGGCCATACCCGGTGAGGTGCCGGGCAGACTCCGTTCAGGGCCTCACTCGCCCCGCCCAGGAGGAAAAAGGGGGCGTTTCCCACCGAACACGCAGCCAGACCGGAATCCGCCCCCTGAGGGGAAAGGTTGAGGGCCCTATTCTGTTTGCCCGCGGTCTTTTAAGCTGTAGGGGCGCCCTCGGGCGATTTCGCAGGCCCGGGACGGCGCCGCACGTGACCCCGTGGGCGTGCGCAGGCGTACTCGCTCTGTTTACCTCCGCCTGCCGCCACCCCGCCCCTGCTGCTCGCGACCGGCGGTCCCCCCCCCACTCCACCCCACCCCCGACCCAATAGGGTGACGAGTCGGTCCGCGTCTTTGCTTTCCGGTCAGTGTCAACCATTCATTCTAATAAGCATGTTATTTAGGACTGAATTCAAATCAGTACGATCAGCTTTTGTAGGCGGTATCTTCCTGGCATGTCTGAGCTTTTTTCCCCATGAAAAACGGGTTCCTAAGACTTTTCCAGGAGCGAGGCTCACGCCCTCACTTACCTGCTTCTCAACCCTGAAGAATAAATACTTTCGTCAAGAAATATTGGTGTAGAGGAAGAAATTCGCAAACTCTGCCTCAAAACAATCCTAAGTCTAATACAAAGGGTATTTACAGGGTCTTCTGATCCAAGGAGTGATTCGTGTAACTGCTCTTGGATTTGAGCTGAGAAAGGCCAAATTTTATTACACGACTTTGCGTATAAAGCCCTAAATTTTATGATGAGGAAGGTAGAAAAAAGTAAGTTGGGAGGAACAGAGGCTTCCATTGAGCAGAGAATTGGATGGAGTGTTATGTGGCACAAGTTAATAACAGACCTTTCACCACTGAGAAGTCCGAATTTGAGAGTCTTTATTAAGCCAGCAGGCTGTCTCACACAATGCCCCAAAAAATGGCTATTGAGAGAGCAGCCCCAACCATAGGGCTGCAGGAGTTCTTATACCAAAAATCACATCAGTCATAAGTGTGTTGCTATGATTTGAAATTACAAACTTATATCATGAAATCAGCAGAGGGGGAAGTGGGTCAAAATGACCCTTACCTAGGTACAAACTGAAGAATAGTTACTAATGGTTACTACATAGGAATCAACAATTTTTCATCATATAAGAATTGCCAGTTTGCATTGTTAAACATGTCATGCTAAGTGACTGAGGCAGGGTGTTCCCATGGAGCAGCTAAGCAACTGTTGATAGGTACAGAGGTGGGGCATTCCCATGGGAGAAGCTCATTTCCTACAAAACATGGCGTCTCAGAGCAAAATGGAGTCTTGTTTAGTCATTGCCCATATAGCCTGGCCTGTAACATTTCTATGGAGCCAAATCTGTCAGCCCATCACATGGAGAGCTATAGAATTTTTAAGAAAGTACTTGGAATAACATTTAAAAGTTTCAGTACTTTCTATTTGATCAGTTCCTCCAAAATAAGAAAGGTTAGTAGTTCTGCTTCATTGACAAGCTCTGCACACTGTAGAGCATAACAATTGTTTAGAAAATATATGGTCTTTGTAACATGAGATTGACCCAGAGGTAGCTATTTCTCCAGATGCCCCCTTTCAGATATTCAGAAACCTAACATTTTAATTTAAATGTTTATTATGTGATGAACAGGTTCTTCTTGCTTTCTTTTGTTTTAACTCAGGGCTCATGTTAACCATCTAGATGGGTACTTCCCTGAGCCCCAATTTACAGATGAGGAAACAGAGGATAGGTAACTTGATCAAAGTCACACAACCAGCTTTAAAACCAAAGCCATCTTTACCTTTTGCTTGATGAATTGAGTCAATTTACATTCATTGTTGGTGGGAATGTAAATTGCTGAAGGCATTATGGAAAACAGTATGACTATTCCTCAAAATTTAAAAATAGAACTTTCATATGATCCAACAATCTCTCTTCTGGATATATACCCAAAAGAAATGAAATCAGCACCTCAAAGCGATACCTGCCCGCCCGTGTTCATTGCAGCTTTATTTAAATTATTCAAGATTTGGAAACAACCTAATTGTGGGTATATAAAGTCTAATACATGGTAGGATGGTGGTTGAGGGTGGAGTAGGGGAGAGGTAACTCAGGCTACAGACTTGCAGTTATGTGGCATGAGTAAATCTAGATATTTCTAAAGTACAACATGAAGAATGTAATTAATAATATTATGTTGTATATTAGACATTAGTCATTAGGAGATTTTAGGTGCTCATAGCCCACAAGTTAACTATGTGAAACAATATATTAATCTACTTGACTGATCATTTCGCTGTATCAAAACATCATGTTGTACACCTTAAATTAAATCAGGCAGTCCAGTGCCGGGCTCTTGCCCTTCAAAACTCTGCCGATATTTCTGTTGATGTTTCTTTTTCTGCTGATGAAGTAAAATCTAGGCTACAAGGATGTGGGGGAAAAGGTACACTGATACATTGCTGGTGGGACTGAAAATTGATGCAACCACTCTGGAAAATTGTATGGAGATTCCTCAGAAAACTTGGAATGGAACCACCATTTGACCTAGTTATCCCACTCCTTGGGATATACTCAAAGGACTTAAAATCAGCATGATGTAGGACAGATGAGGCTGGACACCTGAGGAATTTTCAGGAAGCAGGTTTGTTTTCGCTGCAGTGGTCCAGGGCTAATGCCTAAAATCTCTGAACCCGGAGTCTGGAAATTCTTTAAGATATATACTCTTCAGGGGATGAGGGTTCACATAACAGTTACTTTCTGTCCCACATTCTTAGACTAGGCAGAGGTTTCACATGTTTTTGCTGTGAACCTGGCATTTACGAGAAAACGAAAGCTTCAAACCACACTGAACTTTCTGCAGAACTGTGAAATCCTGTTGAAACTCTTTATAAAAATCTTTCTGACAAGAAGAGAAACTTAATTATGGCAAAACCTGGTCCACTTCAAGCATACTACAGTGATGCAGTCACATCAATGTTTATAGCAGCTTAATTCACAATAGCAAAGCTATGGAACCAACCTAGGTTCCCTTCAACAGATGAATGGATGAAGAAAATGTGGTGTATATATACAATGGAATATTACTCAATCATAAGGAAGAATGAAATTATGGCACTTGCTGGTAAATGGATGGAACTAGAGACAATCATGATAAGTGAAATAAGCCAGTCCCCAAAAAACAAAGGCTGAATGTTCTCTCTGATATGTGGATGCTAACACACAATAATGGGGTTAGGGGAATAGAAGTTCATTTGATTAGACAAAGGAGAATGAAGGGAAGGAATGGTGGATGGAAATAGGAAAGACAGTAGAATGAGTCAGACATAACTTTCTTATGGTCATATATGAATACACGGCCAGTGAAACGCCACATCATGTTTAACCACAGAATGGATCCTAATTAGAATAAGTTATGTTCTATATGTTTAAATACACTCTACTGTCATGTATATCTGAAAAGAACAAATTTTTAAAAAACCAGAGGAAAAAATAGGCCATGATTAAGAAATCAAGTATTCTGTTGTTTTTTTTCAGTAGGAATTTTATCACTAGATGACCACATAATAAATGAATGGAAATAGCACTTTATTAAAGTGTTTTAATTAACAAATGAAAAAGAAAGGACAAAATCAGAATATCTCAATTTCGCAGTCTTTGATGACTAATAGAGGTTGTCAATATGAGCACCAATAGCTGCATACATCACAAAAAGAGAGAAAAACAGGAACTAAAACCTGAATTTGATCAAGCTCCTGGATTTCAATCTGCAGAAGAGACCTAGGACAGAAGAACATGCTGTTTTGTACCATAAATATACAGCTAGCCAAATGTAGATTATGGGAAACTCCACTAATCAAACAACCTAGATTCTGAGTAGATGGACCATAAGCAAAATAAAAGTGTGGAGGGGAACCTATAGATTTATAAGACTTTTTTTGGAGGGGGGGGGGGGGGGGGGGGATGCTGGGGATTGAACCCAGGGACTTATGCTTGCAAGGCAAGCACTCTACCAACTTAGTTATATCCCCAGCCCAATTTATAAGACTTTTTAAAAAATCAAATTTCAGGGGCTGTAAGCCAGTGGCAGAGCACTTGACTAGCACGTGTGAGGCACTGGGTTTGATCCTTAGTATCACATAAAAATAAGCAAATAAAATAAGGCATGCTTTCCACCTACAACTACAAAAAAAAAAATTAAAAACAAAATCAAATGTAAAAAATGGGCAAGAATAAACTCTGGTGGCTAGAGATTGTAAATGTATTTTTCAGGGTTAAAAAAAAAAAAAACAGAACCAATAGGATATTTATCTACCTATCTATAGATTGATTTATTTCAAGGAACTGATTCCTATAATCGTGAACTTGGCAACTCCAAAATCTTCCCTGGAGACTCAGTGAAGAGTTGCACTTTAAGTCCCAAGGGGGTCTGCTGTCAAAATGCCCTCTTTTTTCAGAGAGGTCAATCCTGTTAAAAAGGTCTTAACTGATTGGATGAGGCTCACTCATTCTGTAGAGTGCAATCTGCTTACTCAGTCTACTGATTTAAATGTTAATCTCATCTAAAAATACTGTGTGGGGATGTGTGGGGGTGTAGCTCACTGGTGCTTAGGACCCTGGTTTAATCCCCAGTGTGTGTGAGTGTCTGTGTGTCTGTGTGTCTGTGTCTGCACATGCGTGCATGCAAATACTTCACACAAACTTCAAGAATAATTGACCAACTATCTAGGTACCATAGCCTAACCAAGTTGACAGGTAAAATTAACTGTTACAGTACCAAAGTACTCACATTTGAATGATAAAAATGTAAAAAAATCACAAGGAATGAAACTGTAAAATATAGGAAAGTAGTTTAATTTTGGAAGGAGGGGGAAGTGTATAATTATCATTGGGGGCAAGGTGGGGGGCTCATGAGGGTGATTGGACAAGTTTTAAAAAATATACTATATTTAGAATATATAATATAGATTGTTTTTATGATACACAGTTGGCCCTCCCTAACTGTGGGTTCCATATCTTGGATTCAACCAACCCTGTATTAAAAATATTTTTAAAAAATTTTCAGAAAGTTTTTCTTCTTATCATTCTCTGAATAATACAGTAAATAACTATTTATAGATCATTTACATTGTATTAGATATTACAAGTAATTTATAGATGATTTAAAGTATTCAGGAGGATGCATATAGGTTATAGGCAAGTAATAACTGCTTTTTGTAAGGGATATGAACATCAGATTTCGTTGTTGGTGGCATTGAGGGGGAAGCGGAACTAATTTTCTGTGAATACTGAGGGACATGTATAATGATTAGCTGCCGATTTGTTTGATGTGGTATCTTTATCTATATTTATTTTACAATAAAAAGATTTGAAAGCCAGGCACAGTGATGTACACCTGTAATCTCAGCAACTCAGGAGGATGAGGCAGGAAAATTGCAAGTTCCCAGGCTACCCTCAGCAACTTAGTGCAATCCTCAGCAATTTAGCGAGACCCTGTGTCAAAATAAAAAATAAAAAGGGCTAGGGATATAGCTCAGTGGTAGAGTACCCCTGGTTCAATCCCCAGTACCAAAAACAAAAGCAAGATTTTTACAAAGTGGTATGTTAAAGAGGGCTTAAACAAAGAACAAAGCTATGTTAAACATTTTGAGGTTAAAAGTAGGGTATAATACCCTGATTTTTATGTTATAGCTCAGTATCTAATAAGAAACCATTTCAAAGCAGTTCTGCCTTCCATCTGAGTAGTAGTACCAGTGTTTAAATGAAGATATTATATACCTTGGTAACTACTTTTAAGAGAAAGTTCTTAAATGACTAATTTCCAATACATTTTAAAAAATCATTATATTTAAATTATGTATATATTTATTATCATGGTAATATCAAGCTGAATGGGGATTATAAAATATCAACACCTCCTTTTCTCAGGACAGAATTGCATAGAAATTATCCCAAAAATATATTTTTTTCCTTCTCTTTCCTGCTTCCCCCATTTCTACCTTTTCCCCACTGATCTCTTCTTCCTTTTTACTGAAAATATCAAGATCTGGCACTCCAAAAACTGCCTAAAGTGTAGCAATGAATTCCTGTTCTGTTATGAAACCATCCTCATCAAGATCAAAACGCTTACATGATATTTTCAGAATTTGCATTGTTGGCAGGATTGCACAGAATAGTCAGACCTATCACATACTCTCTGAAGTGTATGGTGCCATCATTATTTCAGTCAAAGGGTGTGAAAGATGTCTCAAGAACTCTGAAACTGGGAGTTTTAAATAATTTGAAAACTCTCCAATTCCAATCTTCCTTCTACTATTTTTTGTTTTGTTTTGTTTTGTTTTGTTTTGTTTTGTTTTGTTTTGTTTTGTTGGTACTGGGCATTGATCCCAGGGGCCCTTTACTACAGAGCTATATCCCCAGCCCTTTTTTTTTTTTTTTTTTTTGAGGTAGGATCTTGCTAAATTTCCAAGACTGACCTCAAACTTGTAACCTTCCTGCTTCAGCTTCCTGAATTGCTGTGATTACGGGCAAGCCATGCTGTGCCTTACTGATCTTACTTTCTTTTGAGGCAAATGCAGTTGCAGTATATTCATTCAATTGGTTATCGATATGATCCAAATTTATTTTTGATTTCTGGATAATTTTTGTAGAATCCAACAAACCAACTTCTATGGGTTGTTGAAGAACCCAAGAAATCATCTGTCTGTAGTCTTCTTAAGTGTGGTCTGTCACGGGCACCCGCAAAGCATTTGCCATGATCATGCGCGCTGTTTTGGCAGAAAGGAGAGGCTCTTTTTCTTTTTTTTCTTCCTCATTTGGGCTATAAATATGCATAAACTCAACTTCTACCCTGGAAAGATTGACTCAGGGTCAACATGCAGGCCTGGAAACCTGGAAATCTTGGCTTGGTCCAGGTTACTGTTGTCCTGGTGTTTGGGTATCTGAGCAGCACTCTGGCTGCCCAAGGGACACCTGAAAAGAAGGCTCCTAGTTTTAAAAGAGACTGGACAAGTGGGGCATGGTGGCGCCTGCCTGTAATCCCAGTGACTTGGAAACTGAGGCAAGAGGATTGCACATTCAAAGCCAGCCTCTGCAATTTAGCCAGGCCCTGAGCAATTTAGTGAGACTTCTTCTCAAAATAAAAGAATAAAAGGAGCTGGGCACGGTGGTACACGTCTGTAATCCCAACACTTGGGAGGCTGAGGCAGAAGGATTGCGAGTTCAAAGTCAGCCTCAGCAATTTAGTGAGGCCCTAAGCAATTCAGTGAGACCCTGTCTCTAAATAAAATACAAAATAGGGCTGGGGATGTGGCTCAGTGGTGAAGTGCCCCTGGGTTCAATCCCCAGTACCAAAAAAAAAAAAAAAAATTAAAAAATTAAAAAAAGAATAAAAGGGGCTGGGGATGTTGCTCAGTGGTTAAGTCTACCTGGGTTCAATCCCTGGTACCCCCCTGCCCAGCCAAAGTGACTAGTCAAAGCAGTTGGCACACACTCCTTTTGGGAAAATCAAGATCTGCAACCACTTCCTTCTGGATGTCACTTGCTTTAGTATTTCATTCCTGGTATTACTCTTGTGATTGGGGTCTTCTTGGGTTATAAGCACCAGCTGTATTGACAAGAGGAGTTTCCCAGACATTGGGATCTGCGTGTTTCAACTTAGAGAACATGGAGGGTAAGGCTGCCACAAAAAAAGGTGATTGCTTCAAAGAAAGTGCAACGTGGCTATAATGAAGATGGGAGCCTCAAGTCCCCTTTCCCCCTTTTACTTTAATTGTGAACCCAACGAATTAGAACATCACCAAAAACAAGAATTTGAGTACTGGTTTCATCAGTTTTCTTCTTCAACTCTTGGTGGGTTGGGCCAGTTGAACAGGATGGCCAAGACACCAACCAGAGGAAGTTGAAGAGGAAGGTACAGAACACTTGCACTGGCACCAGTACAGTCCCCATGAGGATAATGCAGGTCCAGCACCACATGCTAGTGCACGTCTCCTGCATGAAGGGGTTGGCTCCACGGGAGGGTATGAGGACTTATTCATTTCCTGGGCAATCGTGATCTCCCACACCTCCATCTGAGAGTCCATGGACCTCCAAGTCACGAAGCAGACTCCTTAGTAGACTGAGGATGCAGGCGGCATGAATCTGAGGGTGGGTTCTGGTGGGTACCCCTTCCTTACATTCAAATGCTCTTTCTGTTGGCACATAACCAGAACTCTTAAAGGCAGTTGTGGATTAAGAGGAAATTATGTGTAACTTTTAAAATCAGAAAAATCAAAGAAGGTAAGTAAATGTAATAGGAGATTAAAATGATACCAATGAAACGACCATTTTTCATCTTTTACAAACATCCTGCTTTTGATATAGATGCTTCAATTGTTTTCACACAACAATTTCTGACATTTATATGATGAATTTATTATATAGAATATACCTATTAAGGATATATTTATTGGAATAAATATTAATTACTTTTCCCTTTTTTGAATAAACTTTAATTATAACTTTTTCCTTTTTTAAAATTTTAAAGTAGCTGGGGCTATGGCTCAGTTGGTTGAAGGCCCTGGGTTCAGTCTCCAGCACTGCAGAAATAAAAAAAAAATAAAATAAAAAATAAAGTAGAACTGGGGATGAACTCGGCTTTAAACATGCTAGGCAGCTTTTTGCCACTGGGCTATGTTTTCTATCCTAATTACAACACCCTATCTTCCAATGTTTTTATCAGGTACCATTGTATATATAAAGAACTGAAGCTGGGGGCAGTGATGCAAGCCTGTAATCCTAGCAACTTGGGAGGCTGAGGCAGGAGGATTGTAGGTTCAAAACCTGTATCAGCAACTTAACAAGACCCTGCCTCAAAATTAAAATAAAATAGGCTAGGTTGTGGCTCAGTGGTTAAGGTCCCCTGTGTTCAACCCCCTGTAAACAAATAAGGAAGAAAAAGAAGAAGAGAGAGAAGAAGCAGCATTGAACTTTTAAGCTAGGTGTGTTGACACACACCTGTAATCCCAACTACTTGAGAGGCTGAAGCAAGAACACTGCAAGTTCAAAGTCAGCCTCAGCAACTCAGAAACCCTGTCTCAAAAATCTAAAAAATTTTAAAAAGGGCTGGTGATATAGCTCAGTAGTAAAGTACTTGCTTAGTGTGTATGAGGCCCTGGGTTTAATAGTTCAATCCCCCACATGGGGAAAAAAATAAAGCTTCTATGGTAAATACAGGTTGCAATGGTACATTGAGAATACTTAGGGATATTCCACCTTTTTCTATCTATGTTTCCCAACAATCCTTTCATTCCTTTCACCAATTTAAGGCGTTTTGGGGAACACAGTATACCCCACCCCTGCTTTTCTGCAGTTCCAGTTGCTTATGGGTCAACCACAGTTTGAAAATATGAAATGAAAATTTTCAGAAACAACGCATAAATTTTACATTGTGCACCAATTTGAATAGTGTCATGAAATCTTGCACTGTTCGGCTTCATCCCACTAGGGATATGAATCATCCCTTTGTACAGCATATCCAGGCTGACTGCTTCTACCCACCAGTCACTTAGTAGCCATCTTGATTATCAGTCAACTGTCCTGGTGCCACAGTGCTTGTGTTCAAGTAAACTTTATTTTACTTAATAACACTGAGTTTTACTTACTAATGGCCCCAGAGTGCAAGATGAGTGATGCTGGAAATTTGGATCTGCCAAAGAAATACCATAAAATGCTTCCTTTAAGTGAAAGGTGAAAGTTCTTGACTTAAGGGAAAGAACAAAATATATGTTGAGGTTGCTAAGATCTACAGTAAGAGTGAATCTTCTGTGTAAATGTGAAGATGAAAAAAAAATTAATGCGAATTTTGCTGCCACACCTCAAACTGAAACATTATAGCGAAAATATATGTATGGTAAATGCTTAGTTAAGAAGGAAAAAGCATTACTGTATAGGATTTGGTTTTGTCCCAACTTTCAGGCATTCACTGAGGGGGTCTTGAAATGTGTCTCCTATGGATAAGGGGGGATTATTGTATTTATTCATTAAGCAAATATTTGTGTGCCTGCAGTGTACCAGGCCTTTGTTCTAGACTCTGAGTCAAGCATAGATTTTAGAGCACATAGAAAGCACAGTACTCATTTGTTGCTGCAGTGAATGGAGCAAAGGACATTTTGCTCCTTTTTCTAAATCTCTCACCATTAATATGGAGAAGTATTAGTTTTAAAATATGATTTAATCTTCTCAGTATCGATAGTGCTTATGGCCAATTTTAAGAATACAGGCATCTTGTTATAATTTACCTTCAAACTCATAGATATACTATAAATCCAAAAGATTTGATAATAGAATTGTTAATGGCTAAAAAATAGTAAAAGGAACTTTTGAACAATAAAATTAAAATTCATACCATTGCAGATTTGCCTTTTAATATGTCACAGCTAAACTTTAATATATATTTGTTAAAGGCACCATATGTTAACAGGATAAAGAAAGCATGAAGCCAAAACTTTCCCCAACTTTCTTTTTGTACAAATATAGACATTTTAAGGCAGACACTTTTCTGTGCAAAATATGATGGATGGAAATCAACATTATATTACACGTTCACACATTCTCAATTTTTTTCAGTACCATTTGTCAGGATATTTATTTATGATGAAGCATATTAAAACAGGGGTTTCCCCTAATAAAACATAAAGAAGTTGAGAACAATTTTTTAAAAATATTTTAGATTTCATTACAGATCCCTTATAGAAGATAAAGTCAGTCTTTTATTCTTGTTTCTTCTTTTAGAAATGTCCATATCAGTTTATTCACTATGTCAGGTTGGTCTTGCTGAAGCCAATGACTGGCTTCTGACAAAATAGTTAATCTGAAATAGTTTTTAACATAAATCTTTGTGACTTCAGCCATCTCAACCTCCATAAATGCGTCTTTCTCTCCCCACAGTAGGAGTGTTGGAGTGGTCACCATGTGATGTTTGAGGGGCAGGCATCTAAAAAAACAAAACATGCGGGCTTGAGGTACATTGTTAAAGTTAAAATAACATTTTCCTATAACATGTTCCATTAGACCATGTGTTCTCAAGATGGGTAATATTGTTCCCAAAAGGACCAAAACTGGTTCTTAAAGGGATCTTACTTTTTACATATAAAGGATGGATATACATGTAGTACATGAACAGATATTAAAATTTCATGGGGTGGCAGATGATTAAGGAAAATATGTCTAAAAGGGCTCCTTAGAGAAATGATAATGAAAAAATGGTCAAGAAACACTGCATTAGGCAATCAACCTGCACAATAAAAAATTTAAAAGGCTATTTAAGAAAGGGTCCAATAAAATTATAAATTAGATGAGGCCAGCAAAATTTATAATGAAGGCTCTAAATTAAATATGAAATTCATCACGATGAGGAATAATTTGCTTTATAAAAATAACCAGAATTTCAGAATGATGTAATGAAAGATAGCTTTAAACTATGTTACTATTTAAATATATTTTCAATTGCTCTTAGATAATCAGATGCATTTTATGTGAAAACTGGAGCTGAAAAATCAGAAAACATGTATGAACTGAGCAATAATCATATTGCATGATACTAGATTTATTTTGCAAGAAGATTCTTTATAAAACAAAGTATTTATTGTATATTTTCTTAAATACAGAAAGTATAAAAAATAAAAATGAAATCATATATAATTCCATCATCAAAATATAATCTTTTGGTCATTTTTTATGCCTACATTTGAAACCATACTACAAATACAATGCAATAAATATGCATAATTTATACACAGTATTCATATGCAACTTTCACATTAAATCATATCTTAAATGTTTTTCATTTAATAACATTCTTCAAAAAGAATTCAAAAGAGATTATTTTATGTTATAATGACCCATAAAATAATAATGGCATAATAATCCATAATATGGCAAAATAACCCATAAATAATTTGACTAATTTCACATCCATTGTGATATTTCTCCTTATTTTAAGTGATGCTATAATAAGTGTTTTTTGCCAAAATCTGTTGGCATTTTAGATAATTTGCTTGGACCAGTGGAATTTTTGAGCTAAAGGGTATAAATATTTTTAAAGCTTCTGTCACTTTTTGTAACACAGTTTTTTAGAGGTGGGTAGTATTTATTAGACTCCTATTGACTGAGAGTGAAAATGAGTATCTTAACTAGATGCTCTCTAGCACTGAATCTCATATTTGTTAGCTAATCAAAAACTTGACCTGAGGCCACTTGGGGTTAATAGGATACTGTTGGAATGTGTAGGATAACCACACACTTATTTTTTTATTCCCATGCAAATGACCATCATTTGGTTATTCAAATACTTATAAAAGTTAAATTCTTTGTGAATGGGTAAACTGATAGAAAAATGTATTCTAAATTTAATTATTTATGGAAGGATTGCTATACACACTTGTAAGTCACTTAAATTCTATAGCACATAGAATGTTTAAAATGAAAATACTTTTAAACAGTTATTTATTAACTTAATATTTATGTTTATAATAAGTGAATGAGTAAGGTAAGGGGAGTTTTAAAAGACTAGTAGTCAAACAGAAATACAGATTCTTCACCAAATCAAATTGGAGATTAAAAAAGGGGGGGGGCATTTCCAGAAAATTAAAATAAAACCATATGCTCTGGTTCTGAGGTTGCAAACTGCAACATTTCATATGAAATATAAATTACACATAAAGTGAAACAGCAAATGTTTTAAGAGTAGATTTTTGGATGTTAAACTGCATAACTTATTGGGAAATGTAACAAAATATTTGTAAATAAAAATAATCTGGGGCTGGAGTTGTAGTTCAGTGGTAGAACACTTGCCTAGAATACATGATGCACTGGGTTCAACTCTCAGCACAGCATATAAATAAAAAATAAAGGTCCATTGACAACTAAAACAACAATAGTAATAATAATAATAATTTTAAAAAATGATTAATCTTAGTAAGTATAAGTATGATTTGGGAATTCCAATAAACTGTAACAATTCTTAACAATGATTGCTCTATGTTGTTAATCATTTAGCTTATCAAAATGTACTTTAACATACCTATTTCAAATTAGTCTGAGTTTAGCATATTACTCCTCCAAACTCTGAGTTATTAGCTGATTCACAAGTATTAAGGCAGTAATTTCCAGAGTGTTACATACTCCATCATTACATTTTTAAATGTGGAAATATTTCATTACTTTGATTAAGAAGTAATATGGAAAATAATAACACTCTCATGCCTAACACTCAGGTTAAGAAATAAAGCACTGTAGTTGTTACTTCATTTTGCCTAGTTTTTCTTGATACCATTTCTTTTCCTTCCCTCACTTTATGACAATGGTTCTCAAAGTGTGGTTCTCAAACCAACCGCATCTGCATCAACTGGGAACTTGTTAGGAATGCCAATTCCAGGACCGCATCCCAAACCTACTGAATCAAAAACTCTGGGGTTGGAGTCCAGTCTATTTGAACATACCCTCCAAATGATTCTGATACACACTAGAGTTTAAGAACCACTGCTGTTGGAGTAATGTACTGACTATGCTGGAATTTGATTCTGACCATCCCCATGGATGTTTTAAACTCTTGTACGTGTTAGAATTCTTCTTCCCCATTCCCTCAGTTTCCATAAGGAGAGATTTTCCATAAGGGTTCCTGGATCCTTGTCTCACTCCTAGCTGATAAGTGACAGCTGTTTGTTCAGGGTTCTGGATTGAGTCTATCTGTCAAATAATATGTCCTAAAGATAAGAGATTTAGTTTCTCTTTTCCTTCCTCTGGGATTAGTGGGAGGTAGTAACCTAGGGGACAGGAGAGGGCAAGTTTGCTCTGCACACTTTCCCACAGTTAAACTGTTTTGACTGACAGAAGGGAGTTAGCAAGACCATTTTCATTCTCATATTATGACAGACTTCAATTTAGCCTTTATCAATAATTAAAATGATGTTTTGGTTTTCATCTGCTGACCCTTTGATTTCTTACCTGGGCAGGAAAAAAGGAATATTATTTGTCATACCCCTCCCCAATACCTTTGAACAGAATATACCTTTCTATTAAAATATATTGAGGCATTTACATGTTTTAAACTTTATGTAACTTTATATAAAGTTTATACTATATATCTTTCTACAACTGGCTTTTGTGCCTTAACATTATATTTGTAGGATTTATCCATTGATGGATTGGGATATAGCTCAGTGGTAGAGCACTTGCCCTAGTATGTGCAAGGGCCTGGGTTCAAACCTCAGTACCAGGAGGGAGAGAGAGAGAGAGAGAGAGATTGATGATGCATGCATGCAGTCTACTTCATTCATTTTACTCCTGTATAGAATTTCACCATATGACTAAAAATTTCCAGTTATTTTGATAACTCAGTACTAAACTCATTCTCATAAATGTCCGTTTGTGTACATGAGCAAGAGTTTCCTCATAGCATATAGAAATAGAATTGCTCCCTCAGAGTTGGGTGCAGTGGCACATGCCTGTAACCCCAGAGACTCATGCCTGTAATCCAGTGGCTCTGGAGACTGAGGCAGGAGGTTTTCAAGTTCAAAGCCAGCCTCAATAATTTAGTGAGGCCCTCAGCAAACTAGCAAGACCCTGCCTCAAAATAAAAAAATAAAAAAGGGCTGGGGATGTGGTTCAGTGGTTGAGCATCCCTGGGTTCAATACCTGATACCAAAAAAAAAAAAAAAATTCTTCCCCAAAGGGTATACACATCCTCTATTTGATACTGTTACATTGATTTCTGAACTGACTGTATGCTCCACAAGAGGCATATAAGAATTCTCTTTGGGAGCTGGGGATGTGGTTCAGAGGTAGGTCATTTGCCTAGCACATACAAGGCCCTGGGTTTGATTTCTAGTACTGCAAAGGAAAAGACCCTCTCGTAGCTTCACATCACTGCCAACACTTGTTCTCAAGTGTTTAAACTTTTTATTTACCTAATTTGATAGACTGCTCCTTAAAACTTTCTTTTCTCTATAGTGATAGAAAATCCAATTTTCAGTTGAACAAAGAACTGTCCAGAATAGGGACTGTTTCTCAGGCTTTCTGCAGTTAGGTGAGGTATTTGGGTTGTGGAAAAGAATATGTGCAATTTTGAGGTTGTGCCCACCGTGCCCTCCCCTTCCCCTTTCCACTTTCCACCAACTGAAATATAGATGTGATGGTAAGCCATCTTGGACCACAAAGACAAGGGTACCACCCTCTGGATGACAGAACAACAAAAGAGAAAGTGCCTATACCCCTTATCAAAGAGGGACACAACAGCTTTAATTGAGTTCAAGGAGCATAGCCATCATGCCAGCCAAGAGTTGTATTTGTGGGAGACATAAACTTCTATCTTATCTATGTCACTATTGTGTTATACCTCTATTACAAGCAGTAAAACCTGTGCTCTATATCTAGCTACCAGTAAGGTTGAGCATCTTTCATATGCTTATTGACCATTAGGTTTCTCTTCTGTGGATTACCTTTTCACATCCTTTACTTATTTATTTTTCAGTTGGGTTACTCTTATTGATTTGGAGGTATTCTTTATAAACTGGATATTATTAAGTTGTTATTGTGTATTGCAAATGACTTCTCCCCATCTGAGATTGCCTCATCGTTTTATTTATTTATTTATTTTCATTTTTTAGTTATAGATGGACACAATACCTTTGTTTATTTATTTTTATGTGGCACTGAGGATCAAACCCAGTGCCTCACATGTGGTAGGCAAGTGCTCTACCACTGAGCCACAACCCCAACCCCTGCCTCATCATTTTATATATCGATCTTTTAAATTGCAATGTGGTCAAATTTATCAATTTCCTTTATAATTTGTTGTGTGTTATTTAAGAATCCTTCCCCATGAGGTCATGAAAGTTTTATCTTCTAGATATTTGAATGTTTTGTTTATCATATTCATTTTTTTTAATATCACAAAAGCTTATTTCTTGTTTGGTAAAAGGGACCAAATTTAATTTTATTCTATGTGAATATCCAAATGTTTCAATAAAAAATATTGAATGTTTTCACCACAGGTTCAAAATGCTATGTTCGTCATACCAAGTTCCCATATATTCTGTTGTGGGGCTTTCTTCTTTGTTTCATGAGTCAATTTGTCCTTCCTAAAGAAAACATTATATTCTGTTTATTTTATAGCCTTATTATAGGTCTTAATATCTAACAGGGCTAGTTACCCATTATTTTCTTTTAAATGATCTTTGGCATTCTTGGACCTATATATTAGAATCAGATTGTCAAGTTCCATGAAAAACTCTTATGCTCTTGATTGAAGTTGCATTGAATGTAAAGATTAATTTGGGGAGAAATAAAGAACTTTATGATATTGAATTTTTCCACTGATAAACATGAAAGTTTTCATGTTTCAACTCTGAAAATCAGAGTTGAATTTCAGTAGTTTATACAAGCAAGTCTGTATCAACTGTGATATTAATAAAATATTCCTCTACTGACTGGTAAACAGCCGCTGCTCCAAGTCTGTAGTCTTTATTGTCTTCCAGTAAATCCTGATAGTTCATAAAGACCATCTTTTGTTAGAGTTATTCCTATATATCTCATAATTTTTGTTGCTTTTACAGGGGCATCTACTTAGGAAATATATTTTCTAACTAATGTTGGTTTATAAGATAATAATTTTGTGTTTTGAAATCATATGTCAACTTTGATGATTTTTAATTTTATAATTTTTATGTAGATTCTCTTGCTTCTCTAGACGTATAAACACATATCTATAAATTTTCATGGTTACATTTCTTCCTTTTCCAAGTTTTTTCTTATCTTATCTGGTTGCTAAGACTTCTGAAAAAATGGCATACAGAAGCAGTTGCAACAGCCAACTTTGTCTATTCTTTATTTAAAAAGTTATTTTAAAATTTCTTTTATATTTTTATTTTTTGGTACCAGGGATTGAACCCAGGGACACTTAACCACTGAGCCACATCCCCAGCCCTTTTTATTTTTTATGTTGAGAAAGAATCTTGCTAAGTTACTTAGGACCTTGCTAAGTTGCTGAGGCTGGCTTTCAACTTGTGAGCCTCCTGCCTCAGCCTCCAAAGTCATTGGGATTATAGACATGCACCATCATGCATTTATTTCATTTCATTTCTTTTCTATTCTCTTTCTTTCTTTCTCTCCCTCTTTCTCTCTTTCTTTCTTTCTTTCTTTCTTTCTTTCTTTCTTTCTTTCTTTCTTTCT
>JAJEJO010000600.1:428848-558717 GCA_020662805.1 Glaucomys volans | reverse complement strand
TCTTTCTTTCTTTCTTTCTTTCTTTCTTTCTTTCTTTCTTTCTTTCTCTCTTTCCTTTTCTCCCTCTCTCTTTCTCTCACTTTTTCTTTCTTTCTCTCTTT
Source organism: Glaucomys volans (assembly GCA_020662805.1). Lineage (NCBI taxonomy): Eukaryota > Metazoa > Chordata > Mammalia > Rodentia > Sciuridae > Glaucomys > Glaucomys volans. Next base: position 558,616 of record JAJEJO010000600.1, on the reverse strand, counting down.
CTCTCTTCCTCTCTTTCTCTCATTCTCTCTTTCTTTCTTTCGTACTAGGGATTGAACCAGGAGTGCTTTACTACTAAACTACATCCCCAGCCCTTTTTTATTTTTAATTTTGATACAAGTTCTTACTAAATTGGTTAGGGCTTTGTTAAATTGCTGAGGCTGGTCTGAAATTTGTGACTCTCCTTCCTCAGACTCCAGAGTCGCTGGGATTACAGGCATGTGCCATCGTGCCTAGCTCTTTTCTTTACTATCAAAGGGAATTCTTTCCATGTTTAATCATAAAATGTTTGCTATAGATTTCTGGTTGACAGAAGTTCCCTTTTTCAATGTTGTAATGGAACCATAATATGACTAACAGAAAGACAATGGAACACAGAGAACATCAAGATTAATGGCAAAGGAAAAGGAAACTTAAAAAGATGGTTTCATAAAGCAGGAGATAACATTATTCTTTCAGATACCTCTGTATAAATACATTATATATGAATTATCACAATTTTATCAGGCCTTCTCAGATCCTCCAAAGTTTCCCATGGAAGTAAAACTGTGGATGATACCATAGAGTGAAGGAATTGTATCAACTTGGCCCTAATTCCTAGAGAATCTTGTCAAGAGACCAACAGTTCTCCAGGCACAAATAACTGGTGCAAAACACCCTGAATGTCTAGTCTATCTATCTATCTCTCTTGGACAATCAACTAAAGCAAGAGTCAATATCTAGAAATATCCCTTCAGGATCCTCTTTTTCTAGATTTCTAAAAACTATTGCATGAACGTGTGTCAAATTTCATTAAATGCTTTTTCTTAATTTATTTAGATGATCATATTGTTCTCTTTAATCTTTTAATGTGATGAACAAAATTAATGGATTTTTAAATATTAGATCATTCTTGGTTTAATTTTTTAAAGCATATTGGATTCAGTTTGATAATTTTATTTTGAGATGGGGGTCTTATGTTGCCCAGCTGGTCTCAAACTCTTGGATTCAAATGCTCCTCCTGCCTCAGCCTCCTAAGTAGCTAGGTCTATAGGTTCATGCTGTACAAGCCTGGTCTTTCAGTTCGACGTTCTATTTTAAATCTGTATATCTATGTTTAACTTAAATTGACCTGTAATCTTCCTGTCTTATCTAATGATTCTTATTGTTATTTTGCTTTGGTATGAAAATTATGCTGGTGTCATAAAATGAGCTGAAACGTGTCTTCTTTGCACAGGGTCTAAATGAGTATGTTTAAAAGTGGGATTTTCCAATATGGAAGTTCCTCAAAGACTAGGCATGGAACCAACCACCTTGCGACCAGGCTAAAGAATTAAAGTCATCACACTGTAGTGATACATGCCTACCCAGGTTTATAGCAACACAATTCATAAGAGACCAACTATGGAACCAGCCTAGGTGTTCATCAATGAATGAACTGATAAAGAAAATGTGGTATATGTGCACAATGGAGTTTTGCTTGGCCATAAAGAAAAATGAAATTATGTCATTTGCAGGGAAATGGATGGAACTTAAGAACATTAAGTTAAGCCAAATAAGCCAAACTCAGAAGGTCAAGGTTCATATGTTTTCTATCATATGTGTTAAGTTAAAGAAGAAAAGGAAAAGAAAGGTAGGGGCACAGGGATCTCATGAAAATCAAAGGGAGCTCAATAGAGGAAAGAGGAGGTGGAAGGTGAGAAGGGAGCAGGAAAGTGCTGGGGAGTGATACTGGCCAAATTGCATTGTTATAGTATGTGCATGTATGAATATGCAACAACAAATTCCATCATTATATGTAACTATAATACACCAATAAAAAGTGTGGAGAGAGAAAAATAAATATAAAAATAAACTCACATATCTCAATGCCCCCCCAAGTGGGATTTTTTTTTTTCAAAAGAATTTATCTGTAAAACTATCTAGGCCTATATATGTGGGTGTGTATTTGTATATATAAATGTGTTTTTATAGATATTCTTTAAATTAATACTTTACATTTTTACTACTATAAGTCTATTTAGGTCATCTAATTCTTCATGAGTCAGTTTTGGATAAGTTGTATTTTTCTTAATAACTGCCAGTTTTCAAGGTAAGTGTGTAACCAGGTGGTAAGGGTGCATGGTTAGCATGTGCAAGGCCCTGGTTTGTTCTCTACCACTGCAAGACAAAACAAAGCAAATAAAAACCTCAGCCCATTTTGTCAAAGTTCTCAAATTTGTTAGGTTAAAATTTTACATTTTAATGTGTTTTATTTGCAGTTATGTTTACTTTCTACTTTCTAATATTGCTTATTTGTGCCATCTGTTTTTTTCTTAACTTTGTTAAAAGTTTATCTATCTTAGTCTCATCTAGTCTTTGCAAAGAATCTGCCTTTGGTTTTGTTGATTCTCTATTGTATCTTTGCTTTCTATTGTATTAATTTTTGCCTTTCATCTAATTTATTTTTGTTTTCATGTAGTTCTTTTTCAATTTCTTAAATTGGACTCTTAGCTCACTCGTTTTCTTTCCCTCTTCTCTCCTCTCTTCTTTTTTTCCTTCCCATACTGCTGGGGATTGAATCCAGTCTTGTGCATGGTAGACAAGCACTCTACCACTAAACTAAACCTTCAACTTTTAAAATTTCATTTATTTTATTTTGAGACTGGGTCACTAAGTTGCTGAGACTAAGTTGCTTTGAACTTGTGATCCTCCTGCCTTAGCCTCCTACATTACTGGAATTATAGGCATGTGCCACTACAACTGATTTAGCTCACTAATTTTCAATCTTCTTTTCTACATCAGCAAGAGCTACAGAGTTCTTCTTAAGTATTGTTTTAACTATATTCCATGTTTTGATATTATAATTTTTTCCAAGTTTTTACTAATTTCCATTATAATTTTTTTGACTTGTGAGTCAAAAAAAACCATGATGTGTATTTTTTAGTTTCCATCCACAGTTCCTGGATCATCACTCCCAAACTTTTGTTATTTCCTGACAAGAATGATACTGGGGCATTTTAGGCCTTTCAGAATCAGGTCTCATAAAGCAATCTCTCTCTCCCTCCCTCCACTCTCTCTCCCTCTCTCCCTCTCTCCCTCTCTCCATCCCCCCTTCATTTCCTCTTTATCTTTGTTAATTAACAGGATTCTAGTACTCCCTCTTGGGAATGCTGGTTCTCCTAATGAACAATTGTTAGTAAAAGAACTTAGAAAGATGAGAATATTTTTCCTTATAGCTACTTAAAACATACCATTCTGTATCTCTAAGTTAGCTCCAATAATAAAATGAGAACATTTAAAAAACAAAACTATCAGAATTGTCCAGAATTGAGTTTTGCATGAAAATATGTCATTCTATTTGCTCTTTACAAATGTTTATTTGTGTATAAGCTTGTCATTGTGCGAGTAAAAGGTTTGAATTTACTTCTCCCTAACTCATATAATCTCATTACTCCCCTTGGATTTCAGCCAAAGAATTTGAGAGATTTTGTTTCATTTAAACCAACACCTGCTATAACTTTTAAAAATCTTCTTTCAACCATTTTAAATCCATATGCTTTAATTGTGATGCATAAATCCACATAGCTAGAATGTTTTAAAAACCCAATCTAATATTTTCTACTAACTAGAAAGATTAATACATTGATATTGATTGTGTCCACTAACATACTGAATTTTTTTAATCTTATTTGGTGCTTTCTATTTACTTCTTTTTTTCTTATCCTTTTCTGCCTTCTGAATTGATAGTTTTCTTAACCCTTTTTACTGGTTTAAAAATACCTAATACATTCTATTTCTATTATTTTTCCACCAAAAAATCTTAGTGTGTATATGCACACATACCAAAAGTTCTTAGCATATATATACATATATATTCTTAGCATTTATATATTACATTAAGATTTCTAATCCTAGCCTCCCTGTCAAATACAACCTATTTTTTAAAAATATTTTCATATCTTTGTCTCTCTAAGCCACATGCTGAGTAAATTTTTCAGCTACAACTTCCAACTTGTAATTCTCCTTATCTCTTTCAGCTATTTAATTCACTTATGGACTTTAAGATTTCAATAACTGAGAGCCCCACCAGACTTCCAGGCCAGGGAGGCAGGCCCAGAGACAGTCATCAGGCTCAGCCCAGCGCAGACACGTGAGACTTCCGCACTTGGGAGGCCAGCCCAGAGCACCCAGGTGAGGTACTGGAAACCTGAAGGAACACTATAAATCTATGATAGGGGGAAACTGCAATACCTCAGATTCTCACTGATAGAGGAGAAGATACATGAACAACTTGAGAAAACAAGGGGAGAAAGTGTCCCAAACAACCCTAGGTGCTATGTCAACAGAATCCAATGACAGCAGGGCAGAAGAAATGTCAGAAAGGGAGTTCAGAATGCACATAATTAAAATGATCAGAGAAGCAAACGATGAGTTAAGAGAGCAAATGCAGGAAATGAATGATCACACCAATCAACAGTTAAAAGAACAAATGCAGGAAGCAAAAGATCATTTCAATAAAGAGATAGAGATTCTGAGAAAAACAAACAGAAATTCTTGAAATGAAGGAAACAATAAACCAAATTAAAAACTCAATAGAAAGCATACCAAACAGACTAGATCACCTGGAAGACAGAACCTCATTGAAGACAAAATATTTAATCTTGAAAACAAAGTTGACCAAACAGAGAAGATGGTAAGAATTCATGAGCAATACCTACAAGAATTATGGTATATCACAAAAAGACCAAATTTAAGAATTATTGCAACTGAGGAAGACACAGAGATACAAACCAAAGGAATGAATAATCTATTCAATGAAATAATATCAGAAAATTTCCCAAATCTGATGAAATGGAAAATCAAATACAAGAGGCTTACAGGACACCAAATGTACAAAATTATAACAGATCCACACCAAGTCACATTATAATGAAAGTACCTAACATACAAAATCAAGATAGAATTTTAAAGGCTGTGAGAGAAAAAAAAAATCAGATTACATTCGGGGGAAACCAATATGGTTATCAGCAGATTTCTCAACCCAGACCCTAAAAGTAAGAAGGGTGTGGAACAACATATTTCAAGCTCTGAAAGAAAATGAATGTCAACCACGAATCTTACACCCAGAAAAACTTACCTTCAGATTTGAAGATGATATAAAATCATTCCATGATAAACAAAAGTTAAAACATTTTACAAATAGAAAGCCAGCACTACAGAACATTCTCAGCAAAATATTCCATGAGGAAGAAATGAAAAACAACAATGTAAGTCAACATAGGGAGGAGGTACCCTAAAGGAATAGCCAAATAAAGGAGAAACCAAATCAAGTTAAAAACCAAAAACAAGCCAAAATGACAGGGAATACAAATCATACCTCAATACTAACCCTGAATGTTAATGGCCTAACCTCATCAATCAAAAGACATAGACTGGCAGATTGGATTAAAAAGAAAGACCCAACAATATGCTGCCTTTAAGAGACTCGTCTCATAGAAAAACATGCCCACAAACTAAAGGTAAAAGGTTGGGAAAAAACATCCCACGCGACTCAGTAAAAAAGCAGGGGTTTCCATCCTCATTTCAGATAAAGCAGACTTCAAGCCAAAGTTATAAGGGATAAAGAAGTACATTTCATACTACTTAAGGGAAGCATAAATCAGCAAGATATAACAATCATAAATATTTATGCCCCAAACAATGGTGTATCCATGTATGTCAAACAAATCCTTCTCAATTCCAGAAACCAAATAGACCACAACACAATAATACTAGGTGACTTTAACACACCACTCTCACTATTGGATAGATCAAATTGAACAAAGAAACCATAGAACTCAATAACACAATCGCTAATTTAGACTTAAGAGACATATATAGAATATTCCATCCATCAATAAACGAATACACTTTCTTCTCAGCAGCTCATAGATCCTTCTCTAAAATAGACCATAGGTTATGCCACAAACCTACTCGCGTAGCAAATACAAAGAGATAGAGATACTACCTTGTATTCTATCAGATCATAATGGAATGAAATTAGAAATCAATGATAAAATAAAAAACAGAAACTACTCCAACACCTGGAGATTAAATAATATGCTATTGAATGATGCATGGATAATAGAAAACATCAGGAGGGAAATAAAAAAATTCTTAGAGGTAAACAAGAACAAAAGATACAACATATCAAAATCTCTGGGACATTGTGAAAACAGTACTAAGAGGAAAATTCATTGCATGGAGCACATTCAATAAAAGAATGAAAAGTGAACAAATAAATGACCTTACATTACAGCTCAAAGCCCTAGAAAAAGAACAGATCATCACCAAAAGTAGTAGAAGACAGGAAATAATTAAAATCAGAGCTGAAATCAATGAAATTGAAACAAAAGAAACTTCAAAAAATTGACAAAACAAAAAGTTGGTTCTTCAAAATAATAAACAAAATTGATAAACCCTTAGCCACACTAACAAAGAAGAGAGAGAAAACTCAAATTACTAAAATTTGTGATGCAAAAGGAAATATCACAACAGACACTATTGAAATACAAAACATAATTAGAAGCTATTTTGAAAATCTATACTTCAACAAAATAGACAACCTGGAAGACATCAACAGGTTTCTAAAGACATATGATCCACCCAAACTGAATCTGGAGGACATACACAATTTAAAAAGATCAATTTCAAGCAATGAAATAGAAGAAGTCATCAAAAGCCTACCTACAAAGAAAAGTCCAGGACCGGATGGATTCACAGTCCAGTTCTACAAGACCTTCAAAGAAGAGTTCATTCCAATACTCCTCAAAGTATTTCATGAAATGGAGGAGGAGGGAACCCTTCCAAACTCATTCTATGAAGCTAATATCACCCTGATACCAAAACCAGACAAAGACACATCAAGAAAAGAAAATTTCAGACCAATATCCCTAATGAACATAGATGCAAAAATTCTTAATAAAATTTTAGCAAATTGCATACAAAAACATATTAAAAAGATAGTGCACCATGATCAAGTGGGTTTCATCCCAGGGATGAAGTTTGGTTCAACATCTGGAAATCAATAAATGTAATTCACCACATCAACAGGCTTAAAGTTAAGAATCACATGATTATTTCAATAGATGCAGAAAAAGCATTTGATAAAATACAGCACCCCTTCGTGCTCAAAACAATAGAAAAAATAGGGATAGTGGGAACATTCCTTAAGATTGTAAAGCCTATCTATGCTAAGCCCATGGCCAACATCATTATAAGTGGAAAAAACTGAAAGCATTCCCCCTAAAAACTGGAACAAGGCAGGGATGCCCTCTTTCACCACTTTTATTCAACATTGTCCTTGAAACTCTAGCCAGAGCAATTAGACAGACCAAAGAAATTAAAGGAATGCAAATAGGAAAAGAAGAGCTCAAACTATCTTTATTTGCCAATGACATGATTCTATATTTAGAGGAGCCAAAAAAGTCCACCAGAAAACTTCTAGAACTCATAAGTGAATTCAGTAAAGTAGCAGGATATAAAATCAATGCTCATAAATCTAATGCATTTTTATTTATAAGTGATGAATCCTCTGAAAGAGAAAGTAGGAGAACTACTCCATTCACAATAGTCTGAAAAAAATAAAATAAAATACTTGGGAATCCATCTGAAAAAAAAAAGAGGTGAAAGACTTTTATAAGAAAAAGTACAGAACACTAAAGAAAGAAATTAAGAAAACCTTAGAAGATGGAAAGATCTCCCATGTTCTTGGATAGGCAGAATTAATATTGTCAAAATGGCCATACTACCAAAAGCACTATACAAATTCAATGCAATTCCAATTAAAATCCTAATGACGGACCTCATAGAAATAGAGCAAGCAATCTTGAAATTAATTTGGAGGAATAAGAGACCCCAAATAGCTATAGCAATCCTTAGCAGGAAGAGCAAAGCAGGGGGTATCACAATACCAGACCTTCAACTATACTACAGAGCAATAGTAACAAAAACAGCATGGTATTGGCACCAAAATAGACAGGTTGATCAATGGTACAGAATAGAGAACACAGAGACAAACATAAATACATTTTTCTCATACTAGAAAACATACAATGGAGAAAAGATAGCCTGTTCAACAAATGGTGCTGGCAAAACTGGAAATCCATATGCAATAAAATAAACTAGTAGGGAAACTAAACCCCTATTTCTCACCCTGCACAAAACTCAACTCAAAATGGATCAAGGATCTAGGAATTAGACCAGAGACCCTGCACATAATAGAAGAAAAAGTAGGTCCAAATCTGCATCATGTCAGCTTAGAACCAGACTTCCTTAATATGACTCCCAAAGCACAAGATATAAAAGCAGGAATCAATAATTGGGATAGATCCAAACTAAAAAGCTTTTTCTCAGCAAACAATCAGCAATGTGAAGAGAGACCCTACAGAGGTGGGAGAAAATCTTTGCCACACACACTTCAGATAGAGCACTAATCTCCAGAATATATAAAGAACTCAAAAAACTTTACCCCAAGAATCTAAATAATTCATTCAATAAATGGGCTAAGGAAATGAGCAGACACTTCACAGAAGAAGATCTATAAGCAATCAACAGATGTATGAAAAAATGCTTAACATCCCTAGTAGTAAGAGAAATGCAAACCAAAAGTACCCTAAGATTTCATCTCACCCCAATTAGAATGTCTATTATCAAGAATACAAGCAACAAGAGGTGTTGGCAAGGATGTGGGGAAAAAAGTACACTCATACATTGCTGGTGGGGTTGCAAATTAGTGCAACCACTCTGGAAAGTGGTGTGGAAATTTCTTAGAAAACTTGGAATGGATCCACCATTTGACCCAGCTATCCCACTCCTTGATGTATCCCCAAAGGACTTAAAATCAGCATACTACAGTGATGCAGCCACATCAATGTTCATAGCTGCTCAATTCATAATAGTTAGATTGTGGAACCAACCTACATGCCCATTAATAGATGAATGGATAAAGAAACTGTGGTATGTATACACAATGGAATATTACTCAGCCATAGAGAGGAATAAAATTATGGCATTTGCAGGTAAATGGATGCAGTTGGAGAATATCATGCTAAGTGAGATGAGCCAATCCCAGAAAACCAAAGGCCGAATGATCTCTCTGATAAGTGGATGATGATACCTAAGGTGGGGTGGGAGGGAGGCAAGAATGGAGGAAGGATGGATTGCATAGAGGAAGAAGAGGGGTGGGGATGGGGTAAGGGGGGAGAATAATAACAGAATGAGGCAAACATCATTACCCTATGTACATGCATGATTACACAAGTGGTGTGACTCAACTTCATGTACAACCAGAGAAACAATTGTACTCCATTCGTGTATGATGAATCAAAGTAAATTAAATATAAAAAAAGATTTCAATAACCATAATTTCCATTTTCTAGAAGTTATTTCAGGTTCCCCAATACCCCATTTATTTCTTGTCTGCTTGATCTTCTTCTTCTTTCTCTCTCTCTCTCTTTCCTCAGTCTCTTTCAGTACTAGTGATTGAACCAAGGGTCACTCTACCCTGAGTATATTCCCACTCTTTTTATTTTGTTATTTTGAGGCAGGCTTTCACTAAATTCCTGAGGCTGGCTTCCAACTTGTGAGCCTCCTGCCTCAGTCTCCTGATTACCCAGAATTAAAGGTAATTGTCACCATGCCTGACTTTCCTCATTTTTTTTATTCTTTCATATAGTGATTTAAATATATTTTAAAGGGCCAGGGGCAGTAACACACACCTATAATCCCAGTAACTCGGGAGGCTGAGGCAGGAGGATCGAAAGTTTGAAGCCAGCCTCAGTAATTTAAAGAAATCCTCTGCAACTTAGTGAGATCCTGTCTCAAAATGTAAAATAAGGGCAGTTCCAATGAGAGAACATGGGGTGAGGTCTTCAGCTTTGGTTCCTGATGTACAATGACTGAATTTTCAACCTCCAATTCCTTCTTACCAGGTCCTGGCTGTAGGAGGTAGGTGTGATGGGAGTGGCCCCTGGGGTGCCACAGGAGGGAACAGACAACATGCCACCTCATAAAGGCCACTGGTCTAGGCTCAAGCAGCCACTCTTGGCAACAGGGCAGCAGCTTTTTCTGGCCTGTTCAGGTCTCCATCCCCTGGCCAACACCCGGACTCCTACTACCAAGTTCCTGCGGGGGATCCCAGCAGCCTTCTGCTATTCAGCAGAGCAGGTGCAAACCCACCCCCAGGATTCTCCAAAGAGACCCACACAATTTGGATCGGGGGTGGTAGAGAATAAAGAATGACTAATGAGTCACAAAGTTAATTCAAGCCTTCAATACCTTAAAGACCCTTGAGCAGACTTAGAACTAGTATCTGGAGTAGACATAAACCAACAATACAGCAACATCAAACATTCACAGGCAAAAAAAGAAGGTACTTTTGTTAACATTTCTGAAATTCAGCTGGAAGTTTCGAGGGTCAGGAACACCTTTTACAAAACTTTTACTTGAGTTGTAACTTTTAATTAAGTTGAACCCAAAGATGTTGACTTTGAATAATTAGTAGGACTATGGTAGTTTCCATTATATCAAGTGTTGTTATTAGAGAAGAAGATAGGATAATTTGCCATTTTTAGTTCCCTGGAAGTGCCCACCACATTTGGAAAATTAAGTTTCCATGTATTTAACATTCCTGGTTACATAATGGAAATTTGTCTTTTAATGTTTTTTTCAATGTTTTAAAATAAAACATTTTGTCTTTGTAAAAAATAAAAATAAAAAGGACTGGGGAAGTAGCTCAGTGGTAAAGCACCACTGGGTTCAATCCTCATTACCAACACACACACACACACACACACACACACACACACACTTTATAGTTTCTATTAGTTCTATTATTTGAAATTTATAGGGGTTCTGCTGCAATTATATTATGATTTAATTATTGGTGGGTTGGTATTACTGGGAGTTTTTTGTAATTTGGATCATAAATTCATCATCAGGGGACTTTATCTGTGACAATATCTTAAGGTCTGAAGATGGACAGGTTTTGTCTAGTTTTCGACCAGGTTTCCTAGGAAGTGTTAATAGCCTAAAACTATGTCAAAATATACTTCCTGCCCTTAGCTTTCCAGTATTACAGAGGCAGAATGAATTCAGAACCCTACACCTCTTTTAAGCAGGTTGTAAACCATTTGCTAATTCTCAAGTAAAATCTTTTTCTCGTAGTTAAGAGTCCAGATCTAAAGCTCCATGTCTTCCCTTCCACACTATTCTTTGTCCCTAGAAAATATCTTCTGAAACCAAAGCTTCAGAAGCATCAATGATTCTTTGTCAGTGATTCCTAGCTTTTATGTATCTCTATTACAAATATTTTCCTGAGTTCCAGACCTTATTATCCAAGTACCTATTTGAAAATCTAAAGCACTACCTTAAACTCAGTCAACAATCAATAAATTTCATAACCTTCTCTTAAAAGTATTCTTCTTCTTGTGTTTTATATATCAGTAAATAACATGGCCACCCATACAGAAATGTATGCCAGAAAATTCAGGAGCCATCTTGGACATCCCTCTTCTTCCCATTCTGTCTAACCCATCACCAATCCTTTTCTTAATTTACTTCTTAAATATCTCTTAAATCTACCTACTCTCTCCCCTTCTCCACTGTTTTTAGACTAGTTCAAGCTACCATCATCTTTAGCCTGAATTGTTACGGTTTCCCCATGTTCAGTCTGAATCTCCTCCAATATATTCTCCATACGATGGCCTGAATAAAGTTATCCAAGTACACACTGGGTCATTTCTCTTCTCTGCTTAAAACTCTCTTTCACTGGCTTCACATTCATGCTCTTAAATCCTTAGTGTGACCTACTTGACTCTCTGCATGGCTAGCTGCTAACTACCTTTGGACCCACCCTCATTCCATGCTCTTCTTTGCACCCTTGCTTTCTATGCTTCAGCCAAATTGACTGTAATTCTATCACTTGAAGCCACAACTCTGAATCTTTCTATACAGCTTTGGTCCATGCTTTTTCCCTTTCCTGGAATTCCTCCTACCTTTAACCTTGTCTAATCAATACCTAAATTACCCTTTATTTCTTTGTTTAAAAATCATTTCCTAAGTTCTCATCTCTTTTTTAAAACCTGTAAGTTTATAATCATGCATTGCATTGCCATGGCTATTTGCTTAATGTCTATTTCCCCCACAGTGCTACAAGTTATCTAGTTTTGGTCATCACTGTATCTTGAGTACCAGCATAGCCTAGAACACATAAAGTGCTGAGCTGGGTGCAGTGGTGCATGCCTGTAATTCCAGCAACTCAGAAGGCCAAGGCAGGAAGATCACAAGTTTGAGACTAGCCTTGGCAACTTAGCAAGACCCTGTCTCAAAATCAATAAAAAGGACTGGGATGTAATTCAGTGGTAGAGCAACCCTGGGTTCAATCCTCAGCACTGAATTTTTTTTTTATTTTATGTATAAAACAAGTAACAGCTGCATGGGGGAATCTATTATATTATATTAACTATTATCTATTACATTGTTTTCCATAAGTTTGAAATTTTCCATAAAAAAGATCCTGCAACTACTAAAAAAGATCAGAATTCTGCATTTGAATCTTTGGATAAAGGGTGAACTTAATTTTAAAAATAAAACATTGTCTCTTTAGGATCAGACTGAAATATTTTACTTAAACAAAAAGAAATTATACTAACCTGAAAATATTTCGGTAATAGTTAATTGGACCACTTAGTGCTCCAGGCTGAGAAAAGACATAAATATAAGCTTCAAGATCTTCTGTTGTTAATCGACACCCTTTTCTTCCAATTCCAGTGCTCTGGCTGGTAAATAGGTGTTTCAAGGCCTAATTTAAGTGAAAAGAGAATAATTAAAACTATTCAATTATTTAGTAATAAACTAAAACTTTGGCTTTAGAATGGGATTGTGGTCAGTGTGCAATGACAACTCCTAATTTTGGCTTTAGCCAGGTTAGATAGATACCTCATTGTTTACAAAGACATTCTATGCATTTCTGTTTTCCTTGCTTCCTTCCCCTTTAATCTCCTTTACAATCTTATAAAAAGTATCCTGTCTTTGTGGTGTTTATTCATATTTTACAGGGCCCAGCTCAAGTGCTACCCCTACTAAAAAGTCTTCCTTAATATTGCAGATGTTGTTTACTGACAATCCATCTCCTCCCCAACAAAGTTATTCAAACTTTTATGACCACACCAGAGTAACAAATGCATTTTTACATCATGATTCAGTTCACATCAGTTTCAGATATATATGCAATATAAGAAACAAAAGTTTAAAGAAATAGTCCTTAATCTTATAATATACACTGAAAATAATACATATTCATTACTGAATATGTATCAACTGAAAGTTGTTTAATAAAAGAATAAAACATTTATCCTGATATTCTTGTGTGAGCTCTATTTAAAAAGAATGAAATAAAAGATTTAGAAAAATTCTTTATGGAATTCTGGTTAGTAAAAGCACAAAGAATGATAGAAAATCAATGTTTCTCACATCATACTGAAACAATAAATCCAGATTATCATCATCAATGCATGCTAAGCTTCTTCTGGTGAAAGGTTTTCGGAAATTTTGGATAGGCTGACAACTTGTGAGCCCACTGATCAGTGTTAGCATTATTGAAATCAGGGCAGCTGGACACTATGTGCTTCCTTGAGGTGACACATTAGAAAACACATAGGACAACCCATTAAGTATTCTTGTCAAATTAAAATTCAATCCAGTTAAGCCTCTAGATCAGTAGCACCTATGAAGCATGAAGAGAAAGGCTAGAGGAACGTGAAATCCCACCAAGATGAAATAATTAGTCAAATTCAAAATCTGGATCTTTTCTCGGGATCAATGATCCAAGTTCTTCAATAAATAACTGGTATTAAAAAAGAAAAAGAAAAAAGGAACTGTAATACATTTTAAAGGCCATAACATCCAGGTGCAGTAGCCCATGCATAAAGTTTCAGCTACTCCAGTGACTGAGGCAGGAAGATCACTTGAGCCCTGAAGTTCAAGACCAGCCTAGACAGCAAAGCAATACCCTGTCTCAACTAAAAAAAAAAAAAAAGAAGGGGGAAAAAAAGCATAGTCACCAAATAGAATGTATGGATCTTATTTGGTTCCTAATTCAAACAAATGAAGTATATCAAGACAGTTAAAATCATTAAGGAAATTTGAATGGATATTTAATGATACTAAGCAGTTGTCATTCATTATGAGGTTTGATAGCAGCACTGGGGTTGTGCTTGGTAGAGCATGTGTTTAGCATGTGCAAGGCTCTGGGTTCAATCCCCTGTACCCACAAAGTCCTTATCTATCAAAGGTAAACATAGAACTATTTTCAGTAAAATGATGTTTGTTTTTTTTTAACTTTCTCTATATCTAACACCATTTTGGACATATTAGCATATCAGTGTTCATGGTATATCTACAGCTGCATGTTTAGTTTGGAGTTTTGTTTATTCCAAAGGGCTTCCACTTCTGCTGCTGTCAAACTTTCTCACCTGATATTCATAGTCCTTCATCTCCCCATGAGATGTTCTCTAAAACAACAGCCAATCAAATGCATGAAGTCTATAAAAATAAGTAAGCCTATAGAAAAGTCCTTAAAACCATCCATTAAGTGTTAGCATTTTTATTTTATTTTTCATTCTTAAAGATGGACTTTCACTAAAAATATTTTTCATTGATAATAATAATAATGCATTATTTGTTTGACTTACCTTGAAATCATTTATTGAGAACATAAATTCTGGGAACCGTGGTATTTGGAAGAAGTAGTAATAACTGGATTTGAACAGCTGAGCAGGGTGTTGTAAAATATATTCTGAAATTAAAATGTTATGTTTGACTTTATCCACGAGGTACATATTTTTTTTCATTGAAAGAACTTCATTTTAGGACAATTTCACTTTTAGGACAATTCCAACAAAGAATCCATAAATAAAGTTTGTATATATTTCTCTTTAGAACAATTTCTATGTACTTTTACTTTATCATAGATATTGCTAGTATTTAGAAAACTTACAGCACTTTAAGTAAAAAATAAAAAAGGAGTTTCATGTCATAAAGTCTTGATTCAGGAGAAAAGGAAGTTCAGACACTGTTTTTTCTCCAAGGTAATTATCAGCCACCTAACATTTTTCTTAGGAATTCATAGGTGATATAATTTTCCATTGTTAAAAGTTTTTCCTTATTAATTGATTTGATCATCTTATTCATTTGCCCTCAAAAGCAACTGAAGAATTTCCTATAATTTTATTCACATTCCTAGAAAATTCATTTAATGAATATTTCACTATTTACAGTGTGCCAGATAATTTAGCTGTGAACAAGACAGAAAAGGTCCCCAAGAACAAAGAACTTGTACAGTAAATAGAAAATACTTAAAAGATCACTTTAAAGAGCAAGAATGACATAAAGAAAATAAAACAAGTAATCATATTGAGAGTGATGGTGCGATCAAGTGTAGGGACTATCAGTAGAGGTGGGCAGAGAAGGCCTCTAGAGATATGATATGTGGGCTGAGTGCTGAATGACAAGAAGGAAAGCTCTAGGAAAAGCATTCAGGAAGAGCACATAGGTCCTGGACTTAGAACATGCAAGCAGCAGAAAGAAGGCCAGAGTGGCAGGTGTGCAGTGAAGGAGGGGAATGTAGTATGAGAAGAATCAGAAAGAAAAACAGAAGTCTGATCAGGTAGGACTAGAATGGTAAGAATTTTTTAAAGTGCTTTGGGAAGACAATGAAGTCTTAAACTGGGAATAATATGATGATACATATTGCAAATACATACTCGTTGGGTATTGTGTACTATACTTATATTTTCCTTCCTATAAAGGTCATTCTTTTCTTATTTTGTAACTATACTCAACATGGTTGGAGTTTTTAAAAATATAATTTTCAAATAATTGTATCACTGTTATGCTAGACTTTTTGTAAAGTCATCACTAAACAAGATTTATTCACTTCTGCATTAGGAGAGATCAATGCAATTAAAGGAAAAAATACAGGCATGTTACTTGAAACCTCATATTGATCTGATGGGATTGAAACTGATTAATAAAATAGTTCCAGGAATATTCCAAGTGTCTTCTTGCTGAAATTACCAATTACAGTTTATCTATGTAGCACCACCACGAAAATAACATTTACTCTGGGATCCTGATCAATGGAACAGGCAAGTACTACGACTTCCCCCTAACTAAGAAAAACATAATGAATCTCAGGAAATTTGAATACTGAGCAACCATCCTACTGTACCTCAACAGAGTTAGGTCAATTGCAGATGTATCTAAAATTCAAAGCTTACATTTAAAATATACAATATTTATGTAGTCATCACTGTCCCTTTCTTCCTCACTTGTTTAATTTTGAGGAAGAAATAGAAATATGTTCATCTTAATTTTGCTTCCTAAAGGGCTGTTGCAGGTCTTAGCAGTACATGAATCTCAGAAAATCTAACAAGGGTAAAGAGGACAATAATATAATCTCTGCCAAACCAAATAAAAATATACCTAGACATTGTTCAAAGGTCGTTAATCACTATTAAGACTTAGAGAATTCTCTTTAAAGCAAAGGTTCTCAGAGTATCCATATGGATCTCCAAGATCCTTTTAAAGTATACAGGTGGTCAAATAAATTTCATAACAATACTAAGACATCATTTTTTTTTCTACTGTGCTGAAACTAGCACTGATGGTACAAAAACTATGGTGGATAAAGTCACTGCTACCTTAGGATAAATCAAGGGGGTGGCACTAAAAACTACTGCTAATTATATTCTCAACATTGCACACTTGTAGTAAATAAATTATTTAATTAATTGCCAGTTCCACTTAACAATGGTTCTTGATGAAATTGGAAAAATTATTAATTCTATTAGATTGGCCTTTAAAGCATACATCTTTTTAATATTCCATGTGATGAAATACAAAGTATACATAAACTAATTGTGTTGTACACCCAAACATAATGGTTGTCTCAAGGAAAAGTACTTCTGCAATTGCTTGCATTAATGAGTTGAATTAGCCTTTTTTTTTTTAAATAGAACACATTTTTACTTGAAAGAAGGACAAACTATCCTCAGTGAAACATGAGTATTTGGCAAATAATTTCTTGAAATTGAACAAAATAAGTCTGTTCACTTCAAGGAAAACCATCAATAGTATTTTTTGCCATTGATAAAATTTAAGTTTTTAAGTGATAATTATACTTTTGGAAAACTCACACCTGCTACTGTGGGCTTAACAGTTTTGCAATACTAAAGGTTTTGTTTTGTGTGTGTTTTGTTTTTGTTTTGTCACTAGGCATTGAACCCAGGGCTCTTTACCACTGAGCTACATCACCAGTCCCTTTTATTTTTTATTTTAAGACAGCTTCTCACTTGAGTTGCTGAGGCTGGCTTGGAACTTGTGATCTTCTTGCCTCAGCCTCCCAAGTTGCTGAGATTACAGATATGAGCCATTATGCCAGGTTTAAAGGGTTTTTTTTTTTTTTTTTTTTTTTTGGACTGGAGATTGAACACAGGGCTGCTTAGCCACTGAGTCACATATCCAACCCTTTTTATATTTTATTTTGAGACAGGATCGTGCCAAGTTGCTTAGGTCCTCACTAAGTTGCTGAAGCTGGCCTTGAACTTGTGCTCCTCCTGACTTAGTCTCTCAAGTTGCTGGGATCATGGTCATGCACCTAGAGAGAGACAGATACCCACGTGCACACTTGTAATCCCAGCTACTTGTAAAGTTGAGGCAGGCGGATCAGAAATTTGAGGCCTTGGCAATTCAGTGAGACCCTGACTCAAAATAAAAAGGGCTGGGGACATAGCTCAGTGGGAGAGCATCCTAGGTTCAATCCCCAGCACCAAAATAACTAAAAACTGCTAGAGAGAGTAGCGGATGTTAATGTGACAGAGTATGAAAAGTTTCTTTACGTGCTATCGCATTCCATATTGTTCCTAACCTTTAAGAAACCACCAGTTCTGATGTTGATGTAATGTTAAGGAAGAAGATCCACAATTATCTGAAAAGACTATTAAAATATTCCTCCCTTTTCCAGTTACAAATCTGATGCCACATTTCTTCAATTCAACAACATATTGCAACAGATTGAATTCAGGCACAGATATGAGAAAGCAGCTGTCCTCTAAGCAAAAAATTAAAGAAATTTGTAAAAATGTAGTTAGTTTTACATGTAGGCTGTAGTTAGTTTTCATTAAAATATGCTATTTATGTTAGCATGTAATAGGTTTTAAAAATGAATTAATACCTATTTTAAAAATTTCTCACTTTTAAGTTCCTATACAGTGACTATTTAAAGATAAAACTTATATTAATAAAATTGCTTTCTGATCTTTAATAGTTTTAAGAATATAAAGAAGTCCTGACAGGGGATAAAATTGACCAAATTATATTCTTATATTGTGTGCACATAGAAATATGTAACAACAAATATAATTGTTAAGTATAATTATAATGTACTAATTTTTAAAATTAAAAAAATAAGAAGTCCTAGGACTAAAAATTTGGAAGTTGCTGTTTTAGGGCTGGGGATGTGGCTCAGTGATAAAGTGCTTGCTTTGGGTTCCACCCCAGGGTTCCACTCCAGCCCCACAAAAAAATTAAATAAAATAAAAAAGAGAGAGAACTACTGCCTTAAAGAATACTTTATTTCTAATAGCCAAAGCAGTCAAATAAGAGGAGAATTTATTTCTAGGCTGTCAAAATTCATTACTTTCAAAGTAATATCACAGTATTTCTCCCTTTACCCCTCTCCAAGTAACAGTAAAATATTTTCCAAAAAGGAATAAAAGTATTCCTGCATATAGGAAGCTAAATATTCTTAAGCCCTTTAGGAAGACTTCAAACCAAGGTGTCTAACACTGTCATGTCGTGGTTTAGTCATATAATTTTTAAAAGATTATGTTAACCTAAGTTTTCTGTTCTTAATCCAAAATGTCAGAGACAATAGCAATTTGTTACATTATCAGAGATGTCTTAAAAGCTCAAACTCACCTGTAAATACATTTGGATGAGGGAAGTTAATAACAACAAGCTTCATAACCATTTCAGGATAACAGATGGCAATGAGCCAGGCAATCATGCCTCCCCAGTCATGGCCAATCAGAACACACTTGCTATACCCTGTAATGGAGGAAACAATGTTGATATCACTGAAAAAAAACAGGTGGGTGCATCACTGCATCACATAAAACAGTTATACTTCTGAAACTACTCTTCTCTCTCTCCTATCCTATATGTCCCATAAATTACGTACTTTCGTATATATTTTGAGCTCCGTGGTTCCAAAATTTGTCTGTACATCTGAAATACCTAGCCAGCTTTGTAGAAAATTTAGATGCCTAGACTCCACTCTAGATCTACAAATTTAGAATCTCTCCCAGGAATCTACATTAAAAAAAAAAAAGTCTAAAATAGCCGGCTCAGCTCTGGTCTTATGGACCTGCGCATGGAAGTCATGGTAAACACTGCACATAATTAGGTCATAAACAAGATTATTTGGGTAAGTTTTTGAATGCTGAGAAATAACTAGTTATAGGAAAATCATAAGTGACTCATTGATGTCCAACTTGTAACATTTATTTTCAGGAATTATCTATTTTCTAACTTCACAAATCCAAAGTTACAACTAGACAGTAAAAAAAAAAAAAAGGCATTAATTTGGAAGTGTCAAGTCAAACTGAATTAGTGGAAAGTCTTAGTTATACCATCAATTATATATAGTCATGCACATCTCCATCAATGACAGGCTACATATATGATGGAAGTTCCATAAGAATATAATAGAGTTGAAAAATTCTTGTCACCTAGTGATACAGCTATTCTAATGTAGTTTGTGGTGATGCTGGTGTAGACAAATCTGTGCTGCCAGTCATATAAAACTATTGCAGCACATACAATCATGTTTAGTATATGACCACAATAATAAATGACTGCTACTGGTTTATATACTTACTATACTTTTTATAATTATTTTAGAATATATTTTCTAATTATAAACAAAAAATGACTGTAAAACAGTATGTTGTGTTATGCTGGCAGCAACCTCACATGTCTGTGTGTGCCACATCTCTTGATTGCATTAAGAGACCACGTTGTGCACACCTGTAATCCCAGTGGCTTGGGAGGCTAAGGCAGGAGGATCCCGAGTTCAAAGCCAGCCTCAGCAATTTAGCAAGGCCCTAAGCAACGTGGCAAGACCCTGTCTCTAAATAAAATACAAAAAAGGGCTGGGGTTGTAGGTCAGTGGCAAAGTGCTCACTTGGCACGTGTGAATCTCTGGGTCTCAACCTCAGCACCACATAAAATTAAATAAATACAATAAAAGTATTGTGTCCATCTACACCTAAAATTATGTTTTAAAAAAAGTGGGGGACTGCTGCTGTAGCTCAGTGGCAGAGCACTTGCCTAGCATGTGTCAGGCACTGGGTTTGATCCTTAGCACCACATTAAAAAAAATAACAAATAAAATAAAGGCATTCTGTCCATTTACAACTATAAATTCTTTTTTTTAAAAAAAGGGACTGGGGACGTGACTCAGTGGTTAAGCACCCCTGGGTTCAATCCCTAGTACCAAAAAAAAAAAAAAAAAAAAAAAAAGAGGCCATGTATCCCATCATGAATTGACATGTGACTATATATAAATTTCATTTCATGTAATCATTATAGTACTACGAATTAAGTTAAATTATTAATAGAGATTCCTACAGATTTCTCTTGTACAGATGGATAAAATTCATTTGTAATTTAATAACTTAAATTTATAATTTGTAACTTAAAATTGATTCCTTCAAGTATTCCTCACCATTACTAATACTAACACACACACAAAACCTCTATTTATATTATTGATTTGGCTAGCAAATTTTGTGATGACAAATTTAGGCCAGCTCTGATTGGATTATTACAAAATCTGAATGAAATATAGCTGTTTAAAATCATCATCTGAAAATGTAGCTACTTTATTATAATTAGACTCAATAATAACACTGCATGTTGAGACCTTAGATACCATCCAATTGTTTTTCTCCTCTAAAAGTACTTGCCTGATCTATTCTCTTGTTAGAGAATTGTAGGAAAGGCCTTTGATTCATGGAGTTTCTTACTATGTTGTTTCCATTAACATGCTGATGGTAACATCTTGGATTTAGTCAAAGGAGATGTAGTAGAATGGATTATTGATAAAAAAAATATGTACTCTGCCCTCTTATAACCATCATAAAAGTCCACTTTTCTGCCCCTGTGATGTCAAACTTGGCCATGTGATTTGCTTTGGTTTTTTTGTTGGCTTTACCTGACTCTGGGTTCTGCCATAAAATTGCATGTGGTATATTTTTATATCTCTTGCTTTAGCCAATGGGCTGCTAAAAGAAACTTGAAATATGCTTGTACAGCTGAACTCAGCCTCTTGCCACTTCTGCTGTTGCCAGGAGATGATCCCCCTCACCCCATAGCTGCCATTAGCTACCTCCCAGTCCAGCTCAGAGAGAAACCAGTCCCAGGTGAACCTGCAGCTTGAGGCAAAGACCCAGAGGGATCCAGCCTACAGCGTACCCGCAGATACATAAATAAGAATAAATTATTGTGCCTGTTTGTCACTGCATTTAGGGTTGTTTGTTATAAAATATTATTGTGATACTAGCTGATCAATTCAACAGAAGTCATGTAAGTGCTTTTGCATCTTATAATATTTTAAATAAATATTTAGGTGTGAGCTATGAAGAAATACATTTTCAGAGCTCAAGAATCAATTTTTCAATAATTAGTACTGAAAATAATAAATAGCATACATTGGATTTATTTATTTCCCAATCAGATAGCACCCTCCTCCCCTTATTTCCCCAAAGGAAGAGAAGAAAGGTCTATTTGTAATAACAAATTTCGAAAGTCATTCCTGACTGCTTATTCATGATACATTACTTTAAATTTCCTGTATAAATATTTCAGGAAAAATCATAGTGACAGGATCCAAATAAAAGCTAGGGTAGATTTTGGAAAAAGCATTCTCTCAAGAACTCATCAATTCACAATTTGTTGAGTGTTAGTCCCTTAAAAAGAATTATACTTTTTTTTTTAAACTAACCTACCTAAGGAGTCCAAAATATCCTTTATATCTGTAATTAGACAGTCCAATTTATAATTGTCTCGATGTCTGGGAGCATCTGTTTCTCCATAGCCTCTCAAATCCAGTGCAACAACTCTGTATTCACTTTTAAATTCCCTCAGTTGGTAACGCCAAGAATACCTGCAGGGAGAAAGAAACATTAAAAATACCCTAGTAAGTAGTAATACAAAGAGCAGAATTAACCAGGTGTGAGAGTGAGCACCTGAAGGTTCTCCCAGCAACTTGGGAAACTGAGACAGGAAGGAGAATAATCTAAGCCCAGGAGTTTGAGACCAGGCTGGATCACATAGAGACTCCATTTCAAAAATGAACAAACAGTAACATTAAAGATTTGCTAAGTGGAAAACTGTAAGAATTCTTATTTTGAAAAAGGTTACATAGTTGCATGTCAACAGGAAAAAGAGAACCTTGTGAAAAAGAAGCACTGAGGATCTTTAGTACAGTTTTTTATCTTTTACCAGCTCCAGTGGGTTAAAACAAAAGACCAGTATTTACAGAAACTACAAAATATGAGGTACTAAAATTGATATACGTATATATAAATATACATATATTTATTCAATTTTCTAAGTATTTCTTAATCAGGGAATGTGTACTAAGAACAGCCAGTTAATTTATAGCTTGAATTTCTAGACAGATTGTAAAGTTTTTAAGTAATATGGAGAGGGAAGATGAGCTTGAGAGTTTTACCAAAACATCTAAATGCTGATTCTGTCTAGGACTCTAGTAGAGTAAGGTAAACAAAATACTTTCATATTGCAGAACCATTTTACTAGAAGAAAATTTATTTCTCTCTAAAGCAGATTTTACTCCTCTGCCAAATAGGTCTCAGTGTTTTTAGTAACTATAACACTAATGGATGAAAAAATATGAAGGTCAAAACAAAAACTGTCACTGAAAGAATCCAATAGAGCAACAATTTAAGACAAACTTCTGCTTGCCAAAGCAAAATGCTGTGGAGGGTCCTAGACCATGAGGATAATCAAGAGTGATATTCAAAACATTTAACCATGCAAACGAGCCAGTACTGACCAGTTAGAATAGCTGCAGTGCAGCAACCAAGCCCTGGAGGCTTCTGCTGGGCCAGGCATTCCCCCTGTACTTGGTCATGAGGGACAGAATTAATTGAAAAATACAGAGATCCAAGAGTTTTTTTCTTACTCAAATAAGCAAATTTATTTTGGATAACATCTATGAAAAAGAGATTTTTTTAAAAAGGGACTCATTATGTTATGGAACTCAAAATAAGTATTTTTAAAAGAGCATCTGCATGCACATCTGTTCATGAAAACACAGTGTAAAAGTATTTGACACAAGCCAAATGGGAGATTATTCTCTGAAATACTTTTGAGTGCATTAGACAAGCAAACATAGGGACAGATGTAAGATTATAAACCAGCAGTGAGAAGGAGACTGCAATGCCAAGTGACATAAAGTAGGTAGGTCCATTTAGCAAGTCAGTCACCTTATATCAATAGATAGACTATCAGGAAAGGTGTCAGACACGTATTTGGAATTAGGAATAGACATAGATCCTCTGGTCTAATACTAGGGTTTCTATGACTTGTGAAAAATCTGCAAAAATGTTGACAATTAAGATGAATTTGAAAATATTAAGAGACAGCATCTTTTTTGGCTGGGCCCTAGTAATCTCATTAATCTTATCTCTGGGTTGTAACAGACAAATGAAGCAGTTTCCTTCCTTAAATATTCTCATATGTTCACAAATGATTTTATTATTTTCTCATTAGCCTTTATTATAATTTTGAATTGCTTTCTTGTCTTTGAAATAAACCTCAACTCTTCCTTTTTTATAATCTCTCCTAACAAATCAATAATATTTTGCAGATTTAACCTCTTAAATATTTATGTAATCACTTCTACCATCCATCCTGCTATGAATACCTTAATTCAGGCCTCTATGCAGCAGCCTATTGATTGGTCTGTGTCCATTTCATTCCCCTCATCTCTCTCTTCTACAAAATCAGAATGATATAGCAAAAACACAAATGGTCTTATATAATTTCCCTGCTTAAAAATGTTTTGTGACTTCTTATTATTAATAACATGAAGCCCAAACTCATTGTCCTGAAAGACCAAACCTTTAACATTTGACAATTTTCCAGTCTGATTATTTTTCATTAATTCATTCTCTGTCACTTGCTTTATAATAAAAAGAGTTGACATCCACATCATTCTTACTACGTGCCAGGCACAATTTTATGTGCTTCATATGTGAAATGCTGATCTTCAAAATGATACTATGAAGTAGGTATTATTATCCCCACTTGACAGATGAAGAGTCAGAGGCATAGCAAGGTTAACTGAAATGCCAAAGGTCACAGGGTTATCAATAGGACAACCAGGATTCAAACTTAGTCTGGCCTCAGAGTACACATTATATTGCCCCTGAAGCAGCTGCAGTGAACACACATGGGTACTGTGTTTTGCTTTTATGGCTTTGTTCATATGGTGTCCTTTGTCTGCAACACCATCCCTCCCCACCATCTCTTATTACCCCACAATCTCTTACTCTCACTTCTCAGTTAACTCTTCCTCACATTGGACATGTTCTCTTCCAGTGGATATCCCAGGCTGCCTCCTTTACAGGCTGGCATGGGTGTCCCCTTCTGTTCTTTCACGCGTGTATGTACACTCCTCAGTGAACTGGGCACATGTTACATAATGATTTGTTGATAGCTGACTCTATTTCTCAATTTTTCTCAATCTTTTTCTCAATTTCTCAATTGTGAGCTCCCTGAGTTGTCTGTAAGTGCTTAATAAAGACTTGTTGAATAAGCAGAACAACAAACTAATGGAACACTGAATAATGGTAGTGCTAGAAATGTCCTTTGTTCAATAAGACTTCTGTCCCAGTCTTAAGACAATGACAACTCAAAGTCTCATATTCTTGGTGGGGAATTTGTAATCAATTTGTATTAAATGTGCATTGTTTAAATATCTTAAGATATCTTAGCATCTTTATTTAAAATTCATGTAAGTATTTCAAGGTAAAATTTTGATCCATTGTGAAAAATTCACATTTTGCTTCTAAATTGCATTAGAGATCATGCAATGTGGTAACTGGATGTCATTGAAATTGCCTAAAAAAGAGCCAGGCATGGTGGCACACATCTGTAATCTCAGCTAGTTGGGAGGCTGAGGCAGGAGGATCACAAGTTCAAGGCCAGCCTGGGCAACTTAGTGAAACCTTGTCTTAAATAATACATAAAAAGGGATAGAACCGGTGTAGTGGTGCATGCCTGCAATCGCAGTGGCTCGGGAGGCTGAGGCAGGAGGATTGTAAGTTCAAAGCCAGACTCAGCAACTTAGTGAGGCCCTAAGCATCTTAGTGAGATCCTGTTTCAAAATAAAACATAAAAAGGGCTGAGGATATGATTCAGTGATTAATCACCTCTAGGTTTGATCCCTGATACCAAAAAAAAGTGGGAGAACTGGGAATGTAGCTCAGTGGTAAAGTACCCCTGAGTTCAATTCCCGGTACTAAAAATTAAATAAATAAATAAACAAACAAATAAGCAAATATATAAATAAAACCAAGCACATCTATTGGTGCTGTTAACAATAAATGGAGCCAAACAATATCCTGAATAATTCTAAGAAATAGGGTAGCTGCATATTTTAATAAATTATAAAATAATATTTAAATGTCCTCTACATAGAATTCAAAAATAATAACACATTCACACTTTAGCCTTAAACTTAAACAGAAATCACCCCAGTGATAGACTGATGGGCATGTCATTCATACGAATGAAACAGAAACAATCCCTTTAATACAAGAATGAGACATATTATGAAATCAGTAACCTCTGAAATATTATAAACAAAACTATTTTCATCCATATTGTCTTTTTTCTGGTAGTTTTAGGTAATATCAGGGGCCATTGAGAAAACAAAAAACAAAAAACACCCTCTTTCCCAGTTATTACTCTTAACATCAGGAGGACTCAGCCCCTCTTAGGTTGAAACATCTTTTTTCTCTTCACAGAGAAAGGCCGTGGTCCTCCGCCTCTGTGCTCAGCCATCTGCCAGAGAAGTGCTCACTTGCCTCAACTCTTGAACGATGACACGTGCATTCCATACAGCTGGGGGTGAAGACTGCTCACAGAAATTGCCTGGGTCAGCTCAAGATATTTTTAAAAGACATGCAAATTGAGGTAAAGAGAGTGGGAGAAAAAATCATCTTTGACAAACAGCCTTATTTGGAACTAATTTAGCTAAAGTTCTCACAGATGTGTATCTTCTTTGATATTTCCTTTAGATTTTAAGAAAGAAGACCCAGGATTTTATTTTTTTCTGTGTACCATATAATGGTATACATTAAACATCACCATTTCTCAACTGCTATTCTCAGGAACTGATGATAAATGTAGATAATACATTATGTTTGTATGGTGCTTTTCTGATTAAAAAGCACTTTCACACACATTACTAATAAATGATTATTTTGTTTTTATTGCATCAAGTATTCCTGACCTACTGACTTACCAACAAGTTTATAATTTCTTGGAGTAGTTAGTCAAAACTTAATCGATAGAGACATAACATTTACATTTATGTTTACAATATAAATTTAAATTTGTTTGAAATGCCATGCATAAAGGTTTTCTTGTTTTTCCTTTTTTTGTGTGACTTTTGAAATTATAAAGAAGAGTTTTGTCCTAAAACATAAATCTTAGAAGAATTTTGTCCTAAATTCTGAAAAGTTTGTCCTAAATTCTACCATTTGGATTGACTTTTTCCACGAGCCTCCAGATGGAACTGACTGGATCCTATAATGGGTCTTAGTGACATTTTGATTGGAAGGAAGGACAAAATGAGCATCAACATGGAAGTCTTGACTTAAGGTATGACATACTCAAACAGAAGTATTTGATTATCACATGGGCAATTTCCAAGTAGGTGATTTATAACTCTCCCTGAAAAACCAGGTAACTTTCAGATTAATGGTCAGTAAAGTTCAATGAACTCAATATGGTCTGCTTGAGTTATCTAGATTTGTTGTTCTTCTTTTAAATTATAGGAAGCCTTTTTCTGCAGTAACAGATTTGATGGATAGAAGGGGCTTGTTTCTGTCTGTAATGTGCATGCAATTCCTAATCTTGGGTCTTCAGAGTGAAAACATCTCTAGTAGCTTTTTGAAAAATCAGCCATTCCTCACAACAGAATCCCTTTTGGATATATCCAAGACTTGACTTTGCTGGAGCAAAGGGTGTAGATGTCCAGGGACCAGTACTAGGCCCCCTCCTAAGCTGTCCCAGTCACTGAAAGTCTAGGACATATACACTCCTATTATGCAAATGGGCGCTCACAAGGAGTAAATAATGGGACAATACTATGAAAAACATGCAGAAAATTGCCATTTCTTAAGATAAACAGAAAGCATCTATTGCTCTGTATTAAATCAGTACCAACGCCATTCTCTGGGACTCTTTGAAACAATTACTAAATTGTCGAAGTCGTTGTAGGCTTATTTTTATCTTCATGTAGATTATTCCACATGTAAAAAGGTAAAATTCCAGGGAGAAAAAGAACATGGAAAAGCATTGGAGTAAATATCACCTCTTTTTAGATCATGTATTTTACTTAGATTGATGATTTAAAATGTTAAAGTAAGGTATTCTTATATTTTTTGGCTGCTTTTTAACACTGTCTTGAATGTTTGCCTAAGGTGTGAAATGTGAAGGATAATAATCCATGATTGTTAGCAGAGCATTATCATTCCTATAGACTGAGGACAGCAGATGTTAGCTCTACTGCCTATTATTTCAGAAGGGTAGCTATAAGGCTTAATTGAGAAGATAAATGCAAAACACTTGGAAGGGAATTTTGGATGTGGTGAATGCTCCGTAAATGTTAACTATCATCATTATCATCACCAGAATAAGGATATTATAGATCTCCACATTAAGTGAATGAGAATGAAGGATGAAAATGAACATTTATTGAGTATTCACTGGGACCATGTGAAAGGCCTTTCACATGTTTTGACTCCTTATTCTCACAACATCTCTGCAAGATTATTGTAAAAGATTGTGCAGGATTCTGTAGTCATATTACTCTGGGCAGATTTGACTGATGCTTCTTAGTAACATTTTACTGTGAGCCAGTCATGTCATGTACTCCACAAGGCAAGTCCACATACATCTGCTTGAATGGCACCGGGCACTGTCCCTATCACCTAATTAGGTTGTTTTCAAATGGAAAAACAGACAGAAGACATTTTTGTTTATGCAGCTAATCCAGACAGGAAAAAAATCTTCAGAGGAGAAAGCCTTCTCAGAAAGAGGCACCCATAGGCTTCTTACTCTAGAAAAATTATGAAGTAGATGGGTCTTTGCCATCCTCCAAATCCTTTCTTTGATGCCTAATACTTCCTAGGACACTAACATCTTCAATGCATTTGTTCATGAAATCCTTTTCATTCATAAAGTATTCGCTAAATTGTCTAAAGGTAATATTCCTTTCAGAGTGAGGTGCATTTTACATTAGGATTTGGGTGGCACAAAATCTTTAAAACTCTAAAAGAGGCAAAGAATTTGAAATGGTGGAATTCTAGGTATTAGGAGACACTACCAGAGAAATCCTGGGACATGTTGCTGCCCCAGAACTTTCAAAAGACACCAGATAGTCTATCTTTGAGTCAACTTGGAGAGTAAATTTTTTTTTTTCATCTATTTCGTGACCTATGTAGTTCAGGAACCATCTGAAGATAGCCTTGTGCTATCAAAAACTGATTTCACCACTATGATATCTACTATCTCTTTTAAAGATGTTCATTAAAAGTAAAATTAATTTAGGTGTTGATTTCATTTGTATTTATTTGGCCCTATAAAATCAATAGAGAACAGAAAATTTCCCTCTAAGTAAGTGCAATGGTCTGAATATGTACCCCCAAATTAATATGCTGAAACTTAATTGCCAATGAGATCTTACCGAGAGGGGCCTTTGAAAGGTGATTAAGTCATGAGGGCAGAGATCTCATAAATGGTATTAGTAACTTTATAAAAGGGAGAGTGGGGCTGGGTGTGGTGGCCCACGCCTGTATCCCAGTGGCTCAGGAGGCTGAGGCAGGAGGATCAAGAGTTCAAAGCCAGCCTCAGCAAGGGCAAGGCACTAAGCAACTCAGTGAGACCCTGTCTCTAAATCAAATACAAAATAGGGCTGGGGATGTGGTTCAGTGGCCAAGTGCCCCTGAGTTCAATCCCTGGTTCCAAAAAAAAAAAAAAAAAAAAAAGGGATAGTGGGAATTAGTGAGGTCCTTTTTGTCCTTCCAACCTTCTGTCGCGTGAGGACAAAGTATTGGCCCCTCTCCTCTGGCACCATCTTGGAAGCTGAGACTGGGACTTAATCAGACACTGAACCTGCCAGTGCCTTGATTTTTAACTTCCCAGCCTCCAGAACTGTGGAAAACAAATTTCTGTTCTTTATAAATCAGTCTTGGGTATTTTGTTTTAGCAGCACAAATAGACTAATACAGTAACTATTAACAGTTCAATTTTGGTGTTAGATTTTCTTTTTACTATGAAATATTTAGGTCTTCAGGTTATTCTGCATTCACATAAGCCAATGACTTCATGCATAGGAAATAGTTTACATTAAGTTTCCACAAGTCCTATTTTATCTGCCTTCTCAAGTTTCACTAAACACTTCCTAATAAGAAATGCTCCAAACCTTTTGTTTGTTTAAAGTCTCCTTCCCCCTTTTGTCTACAGTAGATACTTCATAAAAAATAGTTTTGTAACTTTCAGAAATTTGAAAAATTAAAAGATACCTTTTTTATCCACACAAATAAATTTTAAGGAAAGTTGCATGTAGGTTTCTTTTCCCCTCCTCCTCCTCCTCCTCCTCCTCCTCCTCCTCTTCCTCCTCCTCCTCCTCCTTTTATCAATGGGGGGATTGAACCCAGGGGTGTTCTTCCACTGAGTTGCAATCCCCAGCCCTTTTTATTTTTATTATGAGACGGGGCCTCGCTAAGTTACCAACACTGGTCCTAGACTTTTTAAAAAAATATTTCTTAGTTACAGATGGACACAATATCTTTATTTCATTTATTTACTTTTATGTGGTGCTGAGGATCAAACCCAGTGCCTCACGTGTGGTAGGCAAGCACTCTACCACTGAACCACAACCCCAGCCCCTGGTCTCAGAGATCCTCTTATCTGATTTGATCCTCTTATCTCGGCCTCCTGAGTTGCTGGGATTATAGGCATGTGCCACAGGTGCCACATGTGCCACGTGTGTGGCACATGTATGCAGGTGTCTTTAGGAGGAAAACCATTGCTGTGATTTAGGAATATTCAGAAATGATCTCTCTGGGCAAATAACCATAGATTAGGGTTATAATAAAAGGATTCTATGGTGTGAATGTGGAACTTTTGAGAAATCTGAATTTTGGTGGCTTAGGAGACTGAGGCAGGAGGATCACAAATTAGAGGCCAGCCTCACAACTTAGTGAGACCCTGTCTCAAAATTACAAAGAAAAAAAATGATAATGAGAGATCTACCTCCATGGGTGGGATTAATGCCATTATGTAAAGACGAGTTCATCCCCTTTTGCCTCCCTTTGCTACCACCTTCTACCATGTGATGACATAACAAGAAAGCCCTCATGAGCGCCTTGATTTTGGACTTCCCAGCCCTCAGAACTGAGAGAAAATTAACTTCGATTCATTGTACATTACCCAGTCTGTGGCATTCTGACATAGCAGTACAAAGTCAACTAGGCCAATAAAACAAATTTTAATGCAAAAGAAGAGTTAGTTGGTAAGTTTACCAGAATTCTGGAAATCCATGAAGCAGCAGCATAAGTGGTTTTCCTCTTTCTCCAGCAGCAACGTAGTGAAATCTTAACCCAGAATCCTAAAAATAAAAGGCATGAAATGTTTGGTGTTGTCAAACTAATACATTTAGTATTTCCTTCATTAAGAAATACTTGCATTAACATCAAGAATAAAATAAATATTATTAATTTACAAAAAGAAAAAAAACCATGGTCTATCAATAGGATAAAGCTGATTCATTTTTGCCTACATTCCCTTCACAGTATCTTCCCTTCTCATTCTTACTATAAGGTAGATTTATATATTTTGAGCATCTGAAGCAATGTCACAATTTGTAACTTTCATCTTTTTGATGTGTCATGTTTCATCTCACTCAAATTCTGCAGGATATGTATAATTCTGATCTGAATTTATAATCCTGCCAAGTTTACCTCCTAGTCATATACTTTTCTCAGCTTGCCCGTCAGAAGCTGTGCCATCAGTTATATAATTCACACCTCCTTCCCTTATTTTTAGGTCTCTCCTTCCCACATTATTATTTTGAGTGTTGCATGTACCATTCTTCTTGCTGCCTGTTCCTCATGGCACATCAGTGTGTATATCTAACAGAATACCCTGAGTGCTCAAGACTTCACTGTATACCTTGGGAGACAAAAATGCCCAAGGAAAATAAAGAATGGAAATATAAGAAGAATACAACAAATACTAAGCAAATTGAAGGGAAGGACATAGAGAAAACAGAAAGAAAGAAAAGCAAAAACTCTGAAAATGTGAGGAAAGAAACCAAGAACCTAAATGACAGACACTGGGTTTTAAACAGGTTACCCAAGCAATTGGATTTTCAGATGTAAGAGATCCCTAAAAGTCATCTAATTGAACACCATCAAATTGCAGATTTAGGAAATGAAGCCCAGGTGGGCCTGGTGGTGCACACCTGCAATCTCAGTGACTTGGGAGGCTGATGGAGGAGGATCAAAAGTTGGAGGCCAGCCTCAGCAATTCAGCAAGATCCTGTCTCAAAATAAAATTTAAAAAAGGACTGGAGACATAGCTCAGTGGTAAAGCACCCCTGGGTTCAATCCCAGTCCAAAAAGAGAAAGAAAAAAAGAAAACGACGACTAAAAATGTTAACACAAGTCATAAAGGTGGGTGGAAGCAGAAGAGAGACTAGAATCCCCATCTTGACCTAACTCCGAGGACAATGTTCTTTCTGTTCTTTGGTTCTGCATCTCCGGGGAACTCTCTAGAAGGCTCAAGTCAGAAGGTATTATGAAGAATTCTAGATGGCTCACATGTTACTTTTAGTCCTCAAGTTGGATAGAGTTAACAAATCTGACTTGGTCCTCAACTGCAGAATCCCTTCTTAGAAGTTCAATAACTTTTTTTGTGTGTGTGATGGGTCTTAGAGGATGAACTGCCTTGGGCACTTGATTTGATTGAATTAATACATACTTTATCGCACTATACGCCAGACACTGTTCTAAGATGTTGTGTGTGTGTGTGTGTGTGTGTGTGTGTGTGTAGTTTGGGGGCAAATATTAACTCATTTAATTCTTATATCAATCCTAGGTTGAACAAGGGCAAGAAGAACCTTGCCTGAGTGACCTGTGTAAAGGAACCTCTTGCCCTTCTGAACTTCAACTGCTGATCAATTTAGCTCCCAATAGGAAATCTGGACTTGGTGACATAAACATCTTCTCATATGATTCTGCTTTTGAAACGCCTGTGAGTCAGACTGTAGAGTGGATCACAGGGGCCATTTCCCTTTCCCACCTGGCATCTCAGGAAATAGAACATGTGTGAGCCATGAGAAAGCTTAGGAGGAGCATGGACAATTAAGGAGTGCATGGTTGTCATTTCCTTTTATTCCATTCTTTTGGTCCCTGACTTCATAAGCCTCTTTCCCTCCTTACAAACATATACTAATTATTCATTGTTTCATGCAGACTAGGTCATCTGTGATCAAAATAAACTTCTGATTTCCAAAGACTTATTCTGTTTATCTCAAAATTTGAGCATGGACAGCCTCCTCAGACAGTAGAGCATCACCAGGAACAACAGTTCCTACAACAGATCTGAGCTCTAAAGGGCAAAAAGGTGACAGGAGACAGCTTCCCTCTGTAGAAGGAAAGGAGCAGAATTATTCCGGGTTGTTATGGCAGAGGGAGGAGGGGAGAGCAATACAAGAAGACTTTGATTAGAGACCTCCATATTCAGAAACCAACCAAGACGCCTGCACACCGGATTTGTTTGTCATCTGTCTCTGTCTCTGTCTCTGTCTCTTTCTCTCTCTCCTTCCCTCTCCCACACACACGCGGAGGTGCACACACTCACACGCGCACACACAAACACAAAGACATACAAACCGGACCCCTCTCACGCTGCACCTCATCCCACCTGCCTCTCCCCTTGTCCTCTTCCGGATTCCCACTGCGCGCCCTGCAGCCAGGGCAACACTAGGGGACGCTGAGCCGGGCGTTATGGAAGGAGCAGCCCCGCGTTCCCCGCCCCCGCGGCTGTCACGTTTCATCGCGTTACCGCCAGGCCCGCACCGGCCTTCACCTTGATCCGCACGTAGCAGTGGGTACCCAGAGAGGGGTCGTTCATGCACGCAGGAGGGTGTTCCCGGGTCACCCGCCGGAAGGTCTGTGCAGGTCCCTTGCCGATGCTCCACAAAAGTTTGAGCAGGTGGATGGAGGCGCAGAGCCCGCAGTAGCAGTAGACCAAGGACCAGAAGACCAGGGACCGGATCGTCACCATCAGGCGGGGCAGGCAATCCCGCAGCCCCGCCATCGGGCGGCGGGCGGCGGGGCCCGCTGCCCTTGCTTGGGAGCCGGAGAGCTAGCGCCGCGGCGTGTCAGACCGGCCCGCCGTCGCCAGCTCCGCGCGCGCCTCCCCCGGGCTGTGTCACAGCCGGCTCGCGTTCCGTGTCAGCCGCGGGCTCCCGCACACACGCTGCGCGCTCGGGCCCCCCGCGCCCAGTCCCGAAGCGCAGCGGGGGAGACCCTGGGCTTCGCGGTCAGCCCGGAGCAAGGCAAGGGTGGAGGCCACCGCCCTCTTCCTATTTAACAATTACTGAAACTGTGGGCAACATGAAGGCGAGAGATTCCTAACCATCCTGGGTGCTGGCGGAAGGGCCACTCTTGTTTTGATGGGGGTTCAGATCTTCCATTGACCCGCTAACTGTTGGAATTTTATCAGGTCTTCTGGTTCTTCGACTAGCGGGGTGCAGGGAGGAAGGGGGCAATAGTGCCTTTTGTACTACATTATAGACATTCCCGGCAATCTTCTGAAAATGTTAATATTCTTCAACTAGGTTTAAAATTGTTTCCGGTCCAACCAGAAAGCAAATAAGCACTTTACAACAAGCTAAGCCCGTGGCGACCGTCTGTTTTCAGTCCCTGTAAGTCCTCCCCACCCCCGCCTTCCTTTCTTTTGCCACAGAGTTGTATAAAAGGAATCATATTATATAGTATGCGACTTTTTGCTTCTGGCTTCTTTCACTTAAGGTAATTGAGATTCAATCAGGCTGTTGCATATAGCTTTTCTTGCTGATTATTATTTCACTGGTATGCCATAATCGTTTGTCTCCCAATTACGGAACATTTCGTTCATTTTCTTCTTCTTTTTTTCTTCTTCTTTTTTTGCTAGTTTGGGGATGCTATGAATAATCCACTCTAAACAGTCATGTAAAGTTTGTGTGCGTGTGTGTGTGTGTGTGTGAGCAAAAGTTTTTACTTCATTTGGATAAATACTTAGAAGTAGGATTGCTGGATCAGGTAGTAAGTTCACATTTCCCTTTATGAGAAACCATCAAATTGGTTTCCAAAAAAGCTCAGTGGTAGAGCGCATGCCTGGTATGGGAGAAACCCTGGTTTCTATCCTTAGTACCAAAAGAAAACAACAAAAGGTAGCCACACAGTTTTGAAATCACACCACCAATGTGAGAGAATTATAGTTAGGGCACTGAGTATTTTATCTAGAGGTGTGCAGTGGTATTGCATTGAAATTTTAATTTGCATGTACTTATTGGCTAACAATATTGGGCAGCTGCTATATACTTGTGTCACTCAAATATATTTTACTTTTATAAAGTGTCTGCAAATCTTTTGCTTTTTTTGAGTCCTGTGTATTTATTACAAAACTTTTATCACATGATGTGATTTGCAAATATTTTCCCTGTCTAGCTCATCTTTTCAAAGTTTTAATTTTGATAAGGTCAGTTTTCCATGTATAAATCATGCTTTTGATGTCAAGTCTTAAAAACTATTTGCCTAGCTGCCCCGGGGGGTGGGGTGGGGGGGTAGTGCACGCCTGTAAAAAGTGTTATTCATCTTTGCTTGGGAGTTAATTTCCTGATCTTAATTTGTGATTTGACTTATTCCCCTAGCTGACCTGGGCCCTTTTGACTCTTGAAGACCTTTAATTTTCCCACCTCACCATTGACCAGTGACATAATTAGCATGCCTAGCCTGGCTTTTAACATCTGACTTTGAAAAAGGTCCCAGTTGCTTATTGCTTTGCTCCCAGCTAACTGTGGAGTAGAAGACTAGAGAGAATTCTCCTGCCTCTTTTGATACTGGCAGTGCTCAAAAATAGGTCGCATGGAGGGAAATAAAATTGGCAGACTTCTAAATTTCATTCTAATCCAATTTTGATTAAAATCCTAACAGTGCTTAAGTTCCTTCAACTTTTAGAAATTAGATAAAGGAATTATATAAATTTTTATACAGTAACAGGCAATTCAGAGATTCAGTAAATAAATTGTGGTGGCATAACTGACAATTCATTTGGAAGGAAAGCAAGCACTGGTCCCCTACCTCATACCACAGATAAAAAATCTGCAATTCTACTGTAAAAATATCTGAATTTTAGGTGCAAAGAAAAAAAAAACATAAGAATCATCTTGATGTGGGGATATAATAGTCAGATATCAAAAAGGAAAAGCCAGACCTGACAACATAAAATGTATATTTTAACGGGATAAAAAGGGCCTCAAGAGACCTACAATAGATTATGAAAAAAAAAATCCAAAAAAGGGCCAACATATGAAAAAACAAAAACAAAAACAAAACCCAACAACAAAAGTGAACAAAAAAAGAGTACAGAGCGATTAGAAAAAGGGTCCAAAAAGAATGACCAGGCAACTCACATGGCAAACAAATGTAAGATAATCAATCCTATTTGTAATCTGGGAAATACAATTGAAAGAAAAAAATTATATATATATACTTATTAACAAAAATATGAGAGCAATAACCTCCAACGGTGGTGAGGATAATGGGAAAGTATTTTCAAACTCGTAATAATATGAACTACTATGACATGTTTTGGAACAGTTATCTGACAGCATCTATTAAAATTAAAAGTACTTTCTTTGACTGTAACTTCTCACCCAGGAATCCTGTTTTAGGAGCTTTACCATTTAGAAATAAAAGCACAATGATGTAATACTATATAAATAGGATATTTACTTCAGTATTGTTAGTGGTGGAAAAAGGTGATAAGCAATTGGATCAAGAGGGAATTTTTATATAAATATGATAGAGCTACACTAGTAAAGGATAAACAACCTTTAAAAAATAATGAGTGTTGAGCCATCTAATGATCTAGACCTAGATAGATGCTCTTGATGCATTAAGTAAAACATATAGATGAACATAATTTTGTAAAAATAATTCCCTTATAACTTCCTCTATGTGCATGTCCATATTTGGATAAGAATAAAGAATACAGACTAATATATATGCTTCAGTCTTCCTAGAATTGGAGGGGAGGAAGATAAACTTTCTTATATCTCTAAACTTTGTTATTTGTCATATCTAAAAGCTTTGTAATTAAAAATATTATAAAATCAAATTGGATATAATAATCAAGTGTAGATTACTTATGCCATGATTTCTAAACTGGCAAATTGTTTTTGATTGTTTACTTCTACACAATTATATAAAAATTAATAAATTGATATATAAGGATAAAACTTGTAAAACAAAATAAACACAAAGAATATATAAAGAAACAGAAATTGTTCAATAATAACTATACTAAAAATCACTGAATTGCACACTTATAAAGGTGAGTTTTTAAATAATTTTTAAGAGTTATTATAAAGAAAAACAAAGTATGGGCCAACAATGTGAGACACCAACATAAAAGAAGAAAATTACAAGTTCTGTAATTGAACTTTCAGAAAAACTACAATTTGTATACTGAAAACCATCTACAGGAGGGAACAATTGACAATGAAAACTGTAATTGCTGGAACAATGTTCTTGGGGAGTTAAAAATTGTTAGAAGACGCCTTAACAGGGACAAATGAGATGAGAACAGGGACAAATTCATCCTTAGTAAAGCAAGGGAGAGAAGACTATATGAGAGTGATGTTTGTAGATGTGGTATTGGAAGACTGTCAAAGATCTTGGATTATTTGTTACCTCAGTGAAAAAGCAGCAAGAAATAGGTAGCAGAGATTAATGGTGGGTGAGGTGGTATTGAATGGATGTCTGAAGTGGGATGGAGACATGAATTACCTGACTGCCTAGGGAAAGTGAACAAAGCATGAAATTTAATTTCTGGTCAACACTAAGGCTCATTTGAGATTGCTCAAATATTTAAAGTGAGAATGGTTATGGTTGCGCACTTTTTCCTAACCATATTCAGGTTCATGGATGCAGAGCAGGTAGTCAGATTTCATGATTTGAATTTTCCTAAGTGAATTCTACAAAGGAAGAAGCAATGGAGTTGAAAGGGTGTGCAAAGGAATGATTATAATAATGTATTACAAACTTTGGACAAGCAGAGAAGTGAGAGCATGAATGGGAGAAGCACTGTGTTTTGTTTTATTTGAGACTGGGAATTGAACTCAGGGTCTTGCATATGCTAAGCAATGCTCCACCACTGAACTGAGAAGTTCTGTGAAAAGGATTAATGGATTGTAAGTCTTGGTGAGGTCTTAAGATTGTTGGTGTCAGGGGTCTATACACAGGAATCTAGATAAAAATTGGAGGAAGTAGTAAGAGAATAATATGTTGAAATTAACTCTATGGAAGGGTGTTAGTAATTGGGGCTGAAGCTGTTTCTGCTTATTACAATTAGTCTGATGAGATGAAAAATTTAAAGCTGGGAGCTTTCATGGAGGAGGAAGGAGAGAATGGTTTGCAAGTGAAATTACAAAGGTCAAGAAGAGTCCCTAGAAAAACAAGCACAAAATGAGAGCTGCAGGGATTAGAGCAAAGGATCTGAAATATTAGTGTGTATGAGAAGCAAGTGGAAGGCTTGTTCAACTACAGATTGCTGGATCCCACCACCAGAATTTCTGATTTTGTATGAAGTCTGAGAATTTGCATATCTAAAACCTTCCCAGATAAAGCTGATACAGCTGGTCTAGGAACCACATTTTTCTGATCAACTCAGAGCAAAAGGGGGGAAAAACTGTTGTTCACTTTTCATAAATTCCAAAAACATAACAAAAAAGTTTAGCTGGAGAGCAGTGAGAGATGTGTCACTGGAAAAGGAGTTCTCACAAAACCAGGCTGTAGTTGAAGACAGTTATATATAAGAAGAGAAAACAACCTTTGACCAAAAACAGTGTATAATATTGGAAGAATCAGTTATCAACCAATATTCTTCTCTGCTAAGCTGATTTCAACCAACCTACCAAAACTTGCCTTAAATTTGAAGTTAAGTGTCTAGTTGGCTCTCTGTAATCTTTTGTAATATATATAATATTTTAGGAAAATAACATGATATTCACTGTTCAGTATATACACACTACTTTCTTGTTAAAAAATAGGTAGGTTTGAATAGGAATATGTATCACCTTAATTCTGGCTGTAAAATCCTCTTTTAGCCACTAATAAATGTTTTAAAACTAATTTATAGTCCAATGATATTAAAAAAAACTTATAAAAATAAATAAGGTCAAGAAAATTTTCTTATTCTTTATAAAATACATACACACTTTGAATTTTTAGGTGGTATCAAATAGTGCCCAAATTGTGTTACACATCAAGAGTCCAAACATTTAAAATACATGAAGCTAATATGCATGATTTATACAACTTGAAAATGACAAAACATATTTTATAGAATAGTTAAATAAGACTTACTATAGTTAAGCAAAATTAAACATTCATTGCTATCACATGTACATATTAATAAATATCCGATAAATTCCTATAGACACTTGCATACATAATATTTACTGTTATTTTCCTTCAAATTCAACATCTTTCAAAGCATAGGCAATATTTCTTTAAATTAAACTTCAAAATAAAATTTGAAACAGAACCAGTAGAAAACCTTATAAAACCTGATACCCAAATATTATTTATTAGAAGCTCTAAGTAATTCTTTTTTGGGAATGGCTACTAGGGATAGAACCTAGTATAGGGATATCAGTGAGCTATACTCCTAGACCTTGTGAATACTTTTTATTTTGAGGCAGAGTCCTGCAATGTTGCCAAGACTAGATTTGAACTCACAATCCTCCAGCCTCAGCCTCCTGTGCGGCTAACATTACAGGCATACACGACCATGCCTGGCATAGAAGCTCTAAATATTTTTAAAAGCAGACAAATTATTTATTTAAAAATTTAAAACTCAACAGGAAGTATGTTTTTGATACACTTTTACATATTTTTCATTTAAAAAAAGCAATCAGGGACTATCTCTTGGATTTTCATTGCTTAGAACAGGGCCTATAATGTATAGATGACAATTATTTGGAGAAAGAACAACATCTGGGGATCTATTCAATTTTTAGGGATCTAAAGAATAAAATTTCCAATAAATGATGCCATTAAACATATAGGTATTTGAATGTAAGTGAAAACTGTTTAATCATTTTAGAGAGATCAAAATACAATATAAGATTGATATTTTGGTGTCTGAAAGCAATCATTTTACCATATGCACTTTAATCTTTTATATTATTCATTTAAAGTTGATGGTTAATTTAAAAACTGCATTTTAATCAAAGTTGTTTTCAAACATTGTCATAATGTCGCTTTGAAGAGTCATATCAATGGTACCCGCCATCTGTAAAAAAGAGAAAATTTTAATTACTTTTAAAATGCATGCCTTTATTACAGTTATATGAAAATGATTATGCAACATTTGGGAATAGATCATACAAAATGCAAACAACTTATTTAACATAATGAATTTTATATAACCTTTATTTCTGTTAAAATATTATGTGGCTTTTGTTAATATATTGTTCATGTGATAAACAGAAATTAAACCTGTTTGAACATGAGGAATAAGTTTGACTTCTTTCTCCAAGTAAGACAGGCAAGAATCTTTCAATATTGACAGAGAAACTGCACAGTGGTGTGTGAGGCCCTGGCTTCAATCCCCAGTGCCACCACAAAACAAAACAACAAAAACAAAAACAAAACAAAACATTGTTTTATTTATTTCTGTAACCAACTAGTGCTAGACACGTAAAATTATTCTCTAAATGAACCCATATTTTCTCTGTGTGAGATAATTAT
Source organism: Glaucomys volans (assembly GCA_020662805.1). Taxonomy (NCBI): domain Eukaryota; kingdom Metazoa; phylum Chordata; class Mammalia; order Rodentia; family Sciuridae; genus Glaucomys; species Glaucomys volans. Next base: position 518,203 of record JAJEJO010000600.1, on the reverse strand, counting down.
AACACGTGATTTTAAAGCTATGGGCTTTCCTCGATTCTGCCACTTACTGTGCAAACTAAGGCAAATTATTTGATCAAGTCTATTCTATAGAGGTATTTGTGAAGATCTAATCAAACTGCATGTATAACAATCAGAAAAATGCTTTATTAAATGCTATAAATCTTTAAAAAATAAGCTGAAGTAGAGAAAAGCTAATTAAGGAAACATGTTAACTAAGCTTTTTTCTAAATGCTCTCGTTATATAGGTTAGATATTCCTTGCCATCTTACATGACATCAAATATTAACATTTTAACACCCCTTCCTTCCAATGAACAGCAACAGACCAGAATCATGAGTGAAAAAAGCAATTTGCAACCAGCCGGTTGGTTTCCTGGATGTGAATTCAAATATGGGTGATGAAGAACAAGAGAAAGAATTATTACCTATTGAAAGGGTAATAAAAGGGTATGTCTGACTCAATAAACTATAAAACTTTCTAATAATTTTCCTTAGAGACAAAAAGACACTTCTTAAATCCACAACCAGGCTACTTTACTAATTCCCAGCTCTTCAGACACTGAAGTAGACGTCTAGCCTACATAATTCCTTAAGGTGCTTAGATTTGCAAAATGAGAGTTATATATGTAGTCCTAGTCTAAATATCACGTGTTGCTACTATAATACAGACATACTGTAAAATTTGAAAAATATGTAATGAAATGTGTTTTTATTTAAAGGTTTAAGTGTATTTTAGATCCTCTTCCATCTTGACTAAAATTTGCATATCAGGAGTACTTACTGGTAGAGAAACAGTTATTCTGTATACCAGTTAACCTTAAGATTCCATGACTTAAATCTAACTAATGCTCTGTATCTGATGGCATGGAATGTATATTCCTTTCTCTATGGTTCTGATATACACACTTCAGCTATTCAAATTTAAGATCAAAAGTTTGGTCTAAGAAAATGACATGAGGTTTTGCTTTTTAAAAAAAAGGTTTTTTTTTTTAGTTGTAGATGGACACAATACCTTTATTTTATTTATTTATTTTGATGTGGTGCTGAGGATTTAACCCAGTGCTAGGCAAACCTCACATATGGTAGGCAAGCGCTCTACCACTGAGCTACACCCCAAGCTCATGAGGTTAGCTTTTGAGGGCTCTTCTAAATGTCAAAGTATTAGAACTTTTCCCAGCAAGTATCAGTCAACTAGCTGAAAAGTTAAGGGTTTAGGTTGTCAAGGATAATAAAAGAGCCAGGTGCAGTGGTGCACCTGGTAGAATCCCAGCTACCTGGAAGGCTGAGGCAGAAGGACTGCAATTTTGAGGCAAGCCTGGGCAACTTAGTGAGACCCTGTCTCAAATAAAAAATATAAAGGGCTTGGAATGTGACTGAGTGGCAGTAAAGTGCCCCTGGGTTCTATTGCCAATACCAAAAAAATACCCTGAAAACAAAATAACAACAACAAAACATTGGCTAAAAGTGAAAGGGCAGAAAGATAAGTTTTTTTGAGGCAGGGTGGTACCAGGGATTGAACCCAGGGGCACTTAACCTCTGAGCCACACCTAGCCCTTTTTGTATTTTATTTAGAGATGGGGTCTCACTGAGCTGCTTAGGGCTTCACTAAATTGCTGAGGCTGGCTTTGAACTTGTGATTCTCCTGCCTCAGCCTCTCAAGCTGCTGGGATTATGGGCATATTCCACTGTGCCTGGCAAGGGTAGAAAGAATTTATTATACCAACACTTGTCATAAAAAGGTTAAGTGCTTAAATTAAATGTCAGAATGCATAATATTACCAGAAATAAAGATTAATTCATTATGAAAAGGAGAACATAACAGAGGACATGAGGATATAATAATCCTAAATGTTTAGATAACTAATAACAGTTTCAAAATAAATACATGAAATAAAATGGACAGAATTAGGAGGATGAGAAAAATAAATCTACAAGTATGTAATCAAGGATTATCAATGCCTTCTTCTCAAAACCTGATAGAACAAGCAGCAGAAAATCAGCAAGTATATAGTAGGCTTGAACAATACTGTTAACCAACTTGACCTGATCAACACTCTATCCAACAGCAGCAGAATACATCGTGTACTGAAGTGTACACAGAATATCTACCAGGGTATATCACAAAATGTTTGCCTAACCAAACAAAGAATTCAAGTTCAGACACTGTATGTTCTCTGATCACAACATATTTACATTTGAAACCACTAACAGAAATCACTAGTCAGAAAATTCCCAAATATTTGAAAACTAAATTATAAATAATTCTAAAATAATTCATGATTAAAAGGATTTAATTTTGGTTTTTAAAATATGTATGTTAGGACTAATTAACATATCTTAATCTAGCAGTCAATTAAGGAAACACTGATCTGGAATAAATAGCATAATCTTTTGGCTACTACTCATAAGTTTTGCAGATTTTTTAAGCGTAGTAATAAAAATAAGTGGCCAATCACTTAGCTTTCGTGCCATTTTGTGCTTAACACATGCTACTTCATTTTATCTTCATGATAGGTATATTATTTACTTTTTATAAAGGAGCAAACTTAGACACAGAAAGATTAAATAATGTGCCAATGTTCAAAAGTCTAGTAAATAGCAGAACTCAAATGATTTGAACCACAGGGTTTTAGTAGCTTCAAGATCAATACTCTATACTACATTATGCTTGCTTCTTTTGACTATATAATTTTTATTTTAAGCTGATTGTAGAACCTGATTTCCACCAGAGGTAACTCCACTGTTACAAATAAACAAACAAACAAACAAACAAAAAACCCAAAAACAAGCAAACAAAAAACCCACCCTGAATGCATCTTTGAACATACAAAAAGACAGAGCTCTATTAAATCTTTGTTAGATTTAGCAAACTAAAATTCACTTACTGCTTCTCTCCTCCTTCGCTCTTGCTCTTTCTCCCTTGCTAAATTACGGTCTTTGAGAAGCCACATCTTGCATTTATCTTGAGCATCCAATGACTGCTGATGTTCTTTCTGCTCCTCTCCATTGCATTTGTTTTGCATTTTATTTGAAAAAGATTCTAAAGCCAATCCATTTCCAAGGTCCCTTAAATAAATAGTAAAATTCAAAGTCGGTTCAAGTTCCTTAAAAGTTTTTAATATGAATACACATTATTAAATAATGAATATAAAGCAATACCCGTTCTCCTTTTTAATGACATTGCTCTTAAACTTTATTTTTGATGTGTCAAATTTTACATAGGGTAATATATATTAACAACAACAATAACAAAAGCTTTTATAAAACTGACCAAGATGACCACTATCTTCTATTTATAGGATAGAAAAACATTAAGACATTTCTGGAAAATAATGTTATAACTTGATAATATCTGTATCTTTACTAGCTTAATGACTTATTTCTGTTTTCTTCAAAATAGTTACTACCACTTAGGAAAAAATATTAATAAAATTATATTTTTGCTATTATAATTTATTCTGTATTTTACTAAATAGATGAACCATAATCACTTGACAAAAGCTTTAAAATATATTTCTATACCTCTGAGGAGCTTCTTTAATCAGGTAAATTACAGACCTCTGATTTTCTTGAGATACTTTTGGTTCCTTTGTATTTTGTTCCAGGTGTTTCCGTATTAGTTCTTGTGTTCGAGCTTTTACTTCCTTTTCTATTGCTGCTTTTCTAAATTGGTTGAAGAGCTCATCTGAGGATTTCAGTACACCTGATGTTTTCACTGGTTTGCCTAAACTCTTCCAAGAATCAGCATTCTTAATCTTTATATCCTAAAATAAATATTTGATTCAGTCTATGTCTGGGGATGCCAACCAAATTTGGAAGACAATATCTTTTGATACAGTAATAGATGAAATTAAGATTCCAAAGGCCTTTATGTACCTTTAATAAAAGAGCCACTAAAGTCAGAGGAAAAAAATGAAAATAGGATATCAAATCATATAAACTTAATTCATGGAAGACCAAATAACACAGTCCCCAACTATTTCAACTCAATGTGAGACATGTATTATATCATAATAATTTACAAGGAGAATAAAAATAAGTAAACCACTCACTGTAATCAAGATACTTATGATCCTATAGGGAAAATAAAACAAATACACAAGTGATTAACAAGAGGCAAATTAAGTTATGCCATAAGGATGGGATTTGGTGAGAACCCTCTGATATGGTTAATGTCTTTCATTAATGAATGTGGCCATCATTCTTAATATATGCCATGGTTGAGATCAATGTTGCCCAATAGAAATACATAAAATTTATGTATTTACACATACATGAAATTTTCTAGTAGTCACATTGAAAGTCTTTTAAATTTAAATTGTAATTGTTATATTTTATTTAACAAATATACTCAAAGCATTATTATTTCAATATAAAATACTTAAGGTATTTATTTTTTCATACTAAGTCCTCAGAATTCTTATTTATGCTCATAGCATATTTCAATACAAACTTGATTAGCAACAATTGAGCTGTAATTTCATAACTTAAAGTAGTTACATGCAGCTGAGTTGTTCCAAATATACTTGTTTTTTAATAACTGAATTGTATCAGTTTTAAAATTCAAATTAAGTAAAAAATAAATTGTAAATCTTAGTTGCTCAGTTGCTACAGCCACTTTTCAAGGACTTAGTAGCCACTTGTGACTACAGGCTACCATATTGGACATTTCAAGTCCAGCTGGCCTTTCTAAGAGTTAATATGTCTGACAATGGCAAAGAAAAAGGATTATGCAATATCCTGATGTCTTTATAATTATCTCCTTAATAATTATGATTGATTGCTCTTTTCATACATTTTCATGAAATATTAGGAGGAAAAGTGTCTACTAAGATTCCATACAAAGCAAAAGAAAATTTATGACTGAGGAATATGTCACAAAGTAATACATCAGAACATCCCTCTCTAAACCTTATGCCATACACAGGGACCTTCATCAATGGTCATCCAGTTAAGCTTTTGAAGACTTTCCTATTCAACAGGAAAATCTATTTTTATCCTAACCAATGGAATGGATTTAATACCAGTTCCAGGGATCATGTGACTAATATTTAATCAACTGAAGAATCTCTTCCCAACAGATATCAAACAGGACAGGTAATACCTGATAGTGTATTTCATAGGGAACAAATGAATGAAACCCTGGTCTCTGCCTTGGTGCCCTAAAATTATTGAAATTGCTAATTTATTGTGATGAAATTTTAGCAGACTCTACAACAAGAAAGTTTATATGTAGGATTGGAGCATACAAAAGTTTTTCAGGTATTGTGAAGAAAAGATTTCTGACAGGCAGACATGAGGATGGAAAGTGTTCCTTATGAGAACACAATCAAAGATATTAATAGGTGTGTCTGGAGAAAATGAGTAATTCAGTTTAATTGTAAGGCACATTATTTAAGATTGATAAGCTACTGGGATCACAACATAGAGCTGCTTAATCTTTATGGTAAACGCAGAAGTTGCAAATCATTAAAGCTTTTATACAGATGAATAACATGATCAAGACAGTATATCAAGAGAACTAAAATAAAAATGTTGAGACTGAATGGATTAGAACACCAAGAGTCTCAAGTCAGGCATACCAGGACCAATTATTAATGTTAAAATAACCATATTGGATATTACAAGTCTAGTTAGCCTTTATAAGAGTTTATCTGTTCAAAATTGGTAAAGAAAGAGGATTATGCATTAAAGCAATAAGGCTTGGTTTCTGTGATGGAAAGGCAAAAAGAATTCTCCTTAGAGGTAAAACCCAAAGAATTTAGCATGCTACTCCTTCATTGTAGGAAACTGAGAAGTTGTCAAAAATGATTAAAACTTTAAGTGATCAGATCTACGAGTATATTTTGAGTCATCTGCATAGATACCATAAATTTGAAATCACAATGGTAGATGTTCAGTCAGAAAGAAGACGACCCTGGGGTTTCACACCTTATTGAGGCATTGGGAGGGACGAAGCTATTTTAGAAGTCACTGGTTCCCAACCTAGGTGCTGCTCAACAGATGAATGGATGAATAAAATGTGGTATATATACACAATGGAGTATTACTCAGCTATAAAGAAGAATGACTTTATGACATTTGCTGGTAAATGAATGTATTGGAGACTATCATGCTAAGTGAAATAAGCCAGTTGCCCAAAAATCAAAGGTCAAATGTTTTCTCTGACATGTGGAAGGTAATCCAAAATAATGGGATGGGGGATAAAAAAAAGAATAAAAGTAATATCAGAGGAGTAAACAAAGGGAGATAAAAGAAAGGGAGGAGGGGTGAGATAGGGAAAGTCAGTGGAATGAATCTGACCTAAATTTCCTATGTACATATATGAATATAACACAGTGAATCTCACCATCCTGTACATCCACAAGACACTAATTTTAAAAAAACTGTAAGTAAAAAGGAGAAAGATCAATAGAATAGAGGGAAGAGAACAGGGGGTGGGAGAAAGGGAGAGGAAGGGGAAATATTGGGGACTAAATAGAGCAAATTCCATGGTTTTGTAATTATGTCAGAGTATATTCTATTTTCAAGTATAACTAAAAAGAACTAATTTAAAAAAAAAAGAAGCCAATGGTTCCTCTGAAGAGTGTGAATTACATGAATGGAGAAGTGGCTAGATCTCATGTAAAAATTCCAACATTGGATTTTAGCTGAGGGTGATTTTGCCACCTTCTTCCCACCAAAGCAAACATTTGTCAATGTCTAAACATTTTTGGTTGTCACACTGGAGTGAGTAAAAGGGTAATCCAAACATTAGTGGACAGAGATTTGGGTTCCTGTTAAACATCCCACAATATATACATTTACCCCGAACGAAGATTTACGCAGTCTAACATATCAACATGCCATAGTTGAGAAACTGCAATTTAAGATGTAAACAGGTAGTGGAAAAATATGACAAAAAGGAATAAGGGATAGAGGTTATAGGGATAGCAAGAAGTTCTATAATAAATCTGACTGAATGAAAATGAAGAATAGAGATGGAAAATTTGACAAGAAGAGATTCTATCACTTAAGGAAGAAGGAAATAAGAGAAGAAGGGCAAAGCTAGGAATTCTGAGTAGAAAGATAAGATGTTAAGAGTTGTTGAAATCATTCATTTTCATTTCAGAACTTATTTGGGCTTGAATCATATCTGGACTGCAGTTTATGCAGGGAGATTAATTCTCAAAGATTTCTGTGAATACCAAAATTCTACAGCCTCTCTTCTCAATAAATGTAAATACTGCTTATGATGAGGGAGCAAGCAGGGAGTTGGGGTGGGACATGATGGCAATAATGGAAACCATGTGCTCATTGACCATTTTTTTGTGAAGAGAACAAGTTACACAATCCCATTTCTTCTTAAATTTTCAACCAAACAATTTAGTTCCTACTATATGCTAGGCATTGGGAATAAAAAAGAATAAATGTATCACTTTCAACTGCAGTATAAACTTCAATGATATGACATATATTTGATGTTCCACTGCCTATTTTTGCTCTTGTCCTTTTAGAAATCACCTTCTTCTTTTCAAACTTTATTTTGGGCCAGTCAAAATTATTAAGTTTTGTTAAATTAGAAATGCAAAGATTATAGTGCACTGATTTAAGAAATTGTAGCATTATTCTTTCTGAACTAAAGGATTTGGATGACACTGTTAAGTAAAAAAAAAAAAAAAAAAAGGAAAGAAAGAAAATTAATTAATGTTGGTTGTCAAAAAGGTGCTGTTTAGGGGCTGGGGATATTGCTCAGTTGGTAGAGTGCCTGCCTCGAAAGCACAAGGCCCTGGCTTAAATCCCTAGCACTACCAACAAAAACAAAACAAAACAAAAGGTACTGTTTAATGTTTCTAATTCATACTTATTAGTAAAAAACAAAACAAAACAAAACAAAAAAACCCTACAAACAACCCTACAACACATGCTGAGCATGTGCTCACAAAGTCTTTAATGATAATAGCTACTAGTAGAGTATTATGTAAGAAATCAATGATTCAAGCACAAGGGCCAAATTAGTATGCTCAAAGCGTAATGCTAGATTTCATAAGTGTTTCCAAACAATAATCTCAAAAATTAAGACTAAGATTTTTCCCCTGAGGTACTTCTAAGGATAAAAGAAAGAAGAAAAAAAAAAAAAGAGGCAGGGATGACATAGAGATAGAAATAGAGAATGAGAATATCCTCTGCTTAATTACTTTCTGATAATTGTACTCAAATGCCTAGAATAGTATCTGATATATTTAATATATCCCAGACATATAGAACATTCGTTGAATGACATCCGAGTGTGGTTTGAAGATCAAGTGCACATAAAACTCCAATACAAAATCCCCTACAGTAGATTCTAAAAAAATAGCTTTATGACTTGATTTAATATTATGACAAGGGGCTAAAGATGTAACTCAGTGGTAGAGCATGTGCTCAGCATGTGCAAGGCCCTGGGTTCAATCCCTAGTGAATTCACACACACACACACACACACATAGTGTGCGTGCCATGCCCGCAAGCGGTGCCCTCACACACAGAGCAAATAGCAACATTATAGAACTTGAAATTAAATGTAAGCATAAAGACTGATGATAGTGGGTAGGGGAACAGTTGTTGCTCACCTCTAGTTTTTAAGACTTATACAAGCAAAAATTATGTTTAGAGTTTCAAAATTTCATTCAAATTAGGGCTTAAAATATCTCTTATCCCAATTCATACTCAATTTTAAATCCTTTCAAGATTTATGAGAAAAAAATATTACTTTTTACCTTTTGCACAGGAACTTGACATTCAGATTCTAACACCATCGCATCATTATCACCAGATGGATGTATCACAGTTGGGCCATTCAAGAGTTTGGAATTACCTGGAAACACACATTTTAGAATGGTACAGTCAAAGCATTTTCTGATATTTATTGAGAATTTATTTTTCTTTTTCCTTTCAGGTCAGACACTATTAAAATAAAATGACTAATTTTTGGATGCATCTTAACTTTGATGTATTTTTAATCAGGAACTTGTACTGTAAAAATAAACTACTTTTCACCTGAAAGCGACCTCCTTTGTTTTATTGTTATTGTCTGGTTTTATTTTGGTCATGATGAAGTTTAGCTGACATTATGGCTGAACCAACAAAATCTATTTTACCTGTTCCTTTGCTATACAGCTCTCCCAGTTTGTGGACTGACTTCAGCTCTCCAGAGGTGCATCTTGACTAGGCCAAACCAATCATGACAATTCCATCTCCAAATCAGTAACTCATTTAAGAACAGGACAATATAGGGATTCCAGGGAAGGACATTGCTGGGGTAGACAATTTGAGAACAACAACCATAACACAGAGAATAGAGGAACTAAGACACCAGACATAACTGACAATAATAACTAATGAGGTCATGGGGTAAGAAATGCAAAATAATTTGACTTTGAGGAAGAGAACAAAGCTATGAAATCTCGTTAATTATTTTTCTTTCTTTCTTTGCATGTGTGTGCACACACTGGGAATTGAACCCAAAGCTTCAAGTATAATCTAATTCTTAAGCTTTCATACAAATATTTCATTTATTATTATGGGTGAAGATGAACTACAGAAATAAGAATCTGAACCCTAATCAAACCATGCCTATCTTACTGGCTATGTATGGCAAAAAAATTTCTTATTATTTAAGTCAGTTTGAGCTGATTTTTCTGTCATGTGCAACCAAGAGCATCCTGATGCATGAAACTTAATTGACTATTTCTGTTTCGATTCTCTCTAGCCCTTTTCTATAGGTTCTGATTAGTGGCAAAGGCACAGAGGGGACAAATCAAAACTGAGTGTTTTTGTTAACTGATTTCAATTCACAAAATCCTAGTCATTTATATATATTTATACATTGTAGGAATTCACACCTGTTTCTACTACCAAACAGTCCCTTGACTTCTTCTCTGGTTATACATGAAGAAGAGAGCAAGAAACATCAAGGGATAGGAGTGAGCATAGTAAAAACAAAACACGTGTTGAAGGATGTATGAATGAAAAAACAAATTTTAAATTTGTACATCTCTACATAGTACTGATAGTTTCTTCTTATTCTTCCTTCCCTCCTCCTCCTCTTCCTCTTCTTTTTCTTTAATATACTGATGCTTTCTCAGTTCAACAAGAAATGGGAAAATAGGGGGAAAAGCTATGAGCACAAAACTATATTCCTTCTCTGCCTGGGGTGAGATATCATTTAAGAAGTAGAAAGAGTATGTATGGCAAGTGAAGTAAATTCTAAAAATAATTCTCAATTTGCAGGCTCTTATGTTAGCAATTGGTAATAGTGCCATTATAACAAATCAAGGGAAAGTATCACTTGAGGACTGTGGTGCACACCTGAAGTTGCAGTGAATTGGGATTCTGAGGCAGGAGTATCACAAGTTTTAGGCCAGCCTTGGCAACTTAGTGAGACCCTGGCTCAAAATAAAAGTAAATAAATAAATAGGGCTAAGGGCATAGCTTAATGGTAGAGTGGCCCTGGGCTCAATTCCCAGTACTGTGATAAAAATGGAGGAATACCAAAACCTGGGGACTGAAAAAGAAAATTTCAGTTTTTACATGATGTGTTTGAAATGCTTATATGATACTTAAGTAATAATACTCAACTGGAGTTGTATAAACATGACAAGATATGTTTGAGTTATAAAAATAAGAATGGAAATCAGAGGCACCAAGATTATCAGAAAGAACATACAGTGCATCTCTTCCCAACCTTTTCTATGTCAAAATATGTGGAAAATGATAAATGCGTGGCACACCTGGGTAATGGGGAAAGGCTGCTCCACACCATTGCTATGAGAGCTTAGGAGAACACTAGCTCAGCCTGTGCTTTGGAATTTCTGGAGTAAAATAAAAAGATAAGAAGCTTAACATTTAGGACATAACTCATGTAAGTAGTCAGGAATACCTGTAAGGAACATTCAAAGAGATGGAATGGTCAAGAAAATAGAGTCAAAGAAGGCAGGGAAGTGTGTCAAGGGTATAACTCTCTGAGAAGTATTTTTACATGAATGATCTTCTGAAACCTGAAAACACTACAAAACTAACCTTTCTTCAGAAACCAGTTCTTCATCTCTTTCTAGGTTTATTTACCTGGACCAGTATCCAGCTAGTACCTTTTGATCCAAAGTTTTATCCCTCCTGTTAAATAAACCTACATATGTCCCTAATTTGCAGAATTGCTTATTTTACTCTTATAATTTCTTTCAAAATTCTCTCTTTACTTTCTTTCCATCACTTGATATTTCAATTTTTGCCTGCTTTAACAGTTCAAAGCGTTTCCTTCTTCTCTGTCTCTAGGACCCATTCCTTCAAGTAGACTATATAATATTGACACATTCTTTGCTCAAAAAACTTTATTGGTTCCCCACCGACTATACCCTTATCATTATGTCCAAAGTATCTACATTCCAAGTTTCTTGATAATCTTCACCTGGCCTACCTTTCCAAATTTATTTCCCCACATTCCTGTCTATCCAAACAAAGCTTTAATCACATTGAATTATTAGTTGCCTAAATACCTTCACATACATTGCTTCCTCCATTTGAAATGTCCGTCAGTCCTAAATATACGTGTGGAAGTCTTTATTTCTTTCCTCCAACACCCAACTCAAATGATATTTATTCTATAAAATACGTATCTGCCTTACTCATCTCCTTAAATTTCACTTCTGCTTCTTTTAATGTCTATTATTTTTACTTTATATGCATGTTGGTCAATTCTACAAATTGGCAAAATCTTTAGTTTACCTTGTCACTTGCTGTGAGAGTTCTGACATAATAGCGCTAATATTTGTATTAAAAAACAGTACTAGTCAATGGAGATTTTTATGAGATAAGGAAAGATTAAATTATAAGGATAATAAGATTAATGATCTTTTGTGACCAAAAACTTAGAAAAAAATGAGATATCTTCCATTTCATGTTGGAAATGAAGATGGGGGCTAAGGAAAAGTTGAAGAAAACTAACTTTGTCAAACCATTTTCCAATAAGCAAACTTTGACATAAAATTGATTACTTTCATAATTTAAATTTCAGGTTTAAACATAATTGATTTCAACTGAGATTAAACTCCAGAAAAGGAAATTTCTCTCTGTATTTGACACTTTATATATTTGCCATTTCCCTTTGTCATAGCACCACCTACAGTTGGAAAATATTACAGTAGAATGAATAGTCTACCATCCAAACTCCCTTACACAGTATTGTGTTTATTTGATAAACAGGAGTGATACAATAGACTGATCCTAGTTGATGGATGCAGTGATTCATTAGATAAACACTTTGCTTAGACTTTAAAAAGTACAAGAGACTGATCCTTATTGAAGATTTAGTTATGAGGTCTATCTTTTCACAGATGAATGTTTTCTTAAAATAGAAATAAAGGAACATTTTGTTTGCATTCTTAACCATTGTTTTTCATTGTTTTTATTCCTTTCAAGGATAAGATTATCCTTATCATTCTTCTACAGTCATATTTTAGTGAAAATAGCAACATTTTCCTACTTTCATTTTTTTCTAATTAGACTTTAAATATTCAAATCTCTAAAATTAAAAAAAACTAAAAAACAAAACAACCTCTCCCCATTAAAGCACAAGCTATCTTCCCATCCTTGTCACAAACAAGCTTCTTCAAAGACTGAGCAATATTCCCTACACCCAGATTCCATTCTTTTCAACTTAGAGCAATCTGGTTTCTAGTCCAATTACACTGGCTATTCCAAAACCTTTTTTGCCAAAGCAAAACTTCTCACATTGCTGATTTTTAATCCTCTGTCTTCCTCAATCCTACTTGAATATTCTGTAATATACAATATTCTTTATGATGATTTCCTTCTAAAAATCTCTCTTCTCCTTCTCCTCCTATTTTTTGAGACACAGTCTTATTATGTTGCCCAGGTTGGCCTCAAACTTCTGGGTTTAGGTGATCCTCCTACTTCAGACTATTGAGAAGTTGGAACTATAGGTTCATCCCTGGATTACCTCTTTTTTAAATTTACTAATTTCTTCTACTTTATTGAGGTTTTATTTCCTAGAATTCTGTCCTTGACCTTTTCTCTTTCTAATCTGCACATTTTCCTGGGTGTTTCCATTCATTTTTGTGGTTTCGAGTAGTTTCTACAGATACTGTAAATTCCTAAATCATATTTCCTGTTAAACCCTGTCAGTTCCAGAAACCCATTTCTGGTTTTTAAATTTCCACTCAGATATTCTGTAACATCTCCCACATGTCCCAAATTAACTCCACCTATTATTTATTTATTTATTTACTTATCTATTTATTGGCTTAAACAATAAATAAATTGTCCTGGAAGTTGGAAGTCTGAGATCAGGGCACCAGCAGGTATGGGTTCCTGGGTTATAAAGTACCCTCTTGTGTCTTTATATAGAAGAAAGAGGGCGAATTAGCTTTCTGGCCTCTTAATATGGCACTAAGCCCATTCATGAGGACTCTCAAGTCCTAGTTACCTCTCAAAGGCCTCAACTCCAAATATCATTACATTAGGAATTGGATTATAACAAATGGATTTTAGGGTACACCAACATTCAATCCATAAACTTAAGAATTGTGCCCTAAGGGGCACAGGTTGTCCTTGGGATAAGACTAACAGTCAATAGCTAACATATATTGAGTACTTACTTTAAGAAAGACACTGTACCTTGAACTTTATATGGAAATCCTCAAGACTCTATGAGGTCACTTTTATTATTATTTTAAATAAAAGGAAATTAAAGCCTAGAGAGGTTAACTAAATTATCTAAGTAACAATTAATGCAAAGGTGGGGCTGGAGGAGCTGGGCAATCCCCGGAAGAGGAAGGTAGAATTAGAAGACCATGTGATGCTGGAGTAGGAGGATTTATCCTGGTGACTTTAGGATGCTGGTTTCTCTGTAGGTATAATTATGCAAAGCAAAGAATCCAGGAAAGAATTGCCAAAGAAGGAATTAATGATCAGATTTTATATGAAAGCACCCACCTTGATCTGAAAGAAAACAAATCAACAGCAGCAGCAGCAATTGAACAACTCTGAGCATAGAAATCCAAAACATCTCCCTCAAGTAAGTATGAACACTGGGACCAACCACATAAAATATTATGTACAATAAAATCAAGTAATTAAATTTACAAAAACAATTAATGACACAACCCTGTATAGCTGTGTAACTGTATGTATCAGAATTTTCTGTTTCCTAGTCATGTCTGTCTCTTATTTTCAATTCAACTATTAGATAATCTCCTGATAGGTCATTTATTCTAACAAAGTCTGTTGTTTCTGCCACACAAGTATCTCTCTGATTCGCATCCTTTCTATACTCACTGTATGGAAAGGTATTAGTCTGGTTTTAATAATTTATTTCCTAAACTGAAGCACTCAGTTTCCTTATTTGGTCCTAATATACAAATGTATCCTTATTTTAATCTATCCTCTATATAGTAAGCACCAATCTTATCCTAATAAAATCTTTGCTGTTGAAGTTTTGCAGGGGTGGGATCAAACCCAGGGTCTCATGCATGGTAGGCAAGTGCTCTGCCATTGAATACATTGCCAATCTCTAAAATTTTTATTTTTGTCATGTTCCTGTTCAAATCATGACTGCAAATTATCATATTTTTATAGTCTTCTCTGAGTAGCTTAAAATCTATTTCCAGAGAAGGATGGATATAAATATAAATATTTCCTACTTTGGAGATTTGTTTATTCTTCTTCCTAGTGCTGCATTAGATATTTCTCTCTCTCTCTTGGTTGACGGGAATTGAACCAAAATTCCTAGGGCCTCAAGAATGCTAAGAATGTGGCTTTACCACTGAACTATACCCTCCAGGCTCTGGTATTTTTCTCTTGATCTCCCTTCTCTTTCCCACAATGATGAGATATATTAAGACAAAGTAGAATACTCAAAATAGTAGAGAGTTTTATACTGGAAGCAACAAAGGAGAATCAAAATCTCTCTTCTTCCTAAATCTACACTGGAGTAATACAGCTTAGAAAATTCTTCTGCTTGAGAGATACTTCTGCCCTTGCAAGGCCAAGTGGAAACCAGGGAACTAGAGGAAAGGAGATGTGGACAAGGAAAATTCACACCTGCCTGATCTAGGTCTAAATACATTAGAGTCTCATGGTTCAGGTATTTTCTAGCCTGGGCTCAGTGATAACAAGAGAAGTAAGTTTTGTGCCACACATCAAACCCTCACTACCTATCACAACCAAGTTGAGACAGGCAAGATATCTATCAAATCAAATCAATCTAACAGTACGAAAATTTAGCTGATTTTGGGAGATGTTTTCAGTAATAGGAACCACTACTAGGCAAGTTTTTCTAACCCAAAGGCAAGTTTTTCTAGCCCATGTTTCCTTAACTGCAAACTAATGTGTGTGTGTATGTATATTAGTGTGTGTGTGTGTGTGTGTGTGTGTGTATATGCATACATATCCCCATTTCTCTACCGATGTAATCTCTAAACATCTTTTCCTCATTGCAGCCTACCTTTTTAACACACACACAGGTGTTAGAGCAGCATTTCCTGTCTGCTAAGAACCTGGAACTTGGTAGTAGGTGTTTGGGCAGTGATAGAATTTTTTATATTACCCTATACATCAATGTATATTATTTATGTGAAAGTAAATTGAGTGTAAGCTATATATGAACTTTTCTTTCTTTCAAATGTAATAATTATCTATGGATATGAAGTAGGTTATTTCTTTTTTTTAACTTAATATTTCTTATATTTGAACCAACATAAAAATAGGTATATAATTCTTTATGCTTATAGTTCTCATACAACAAAACTAAACATTTACAAATTAAATTATAACAAAAATATAAAACAAAAATGCAAATTAGTTATGTTAATTTATTTAATATAAGAAATAATACTATTTTGCTCAAATAGAAAAATGTTTTGTTAAGAAGAAATAACATTACAAATATTTGGTTTAGTAGCAAAAATCTGTTGTTTCAGATTTTATTTTGTTCTTAAACAATATTTTTACTTTAATAATAAAGTGAATGTTCTGAAACAATGTTTTTTTTTTAATAAAATGAGAATGCTTGTTCACATAGCTATCTTATTCAATCTGGCACTAACAATTTCAAGTCTTTCCTTCCTCTGTCTTGGTAACCAGGGATATTAGCTAAGCCCTGCTAAACATAGCAGTTCTCAAATACCAGTTTTAAAGATATGAGTACTGACAGACTGAAAACTGTCTTTACTAAAATCTGTGATAACGACTACTGAACCCAATTAGTTTTAGATACCAAACAGGAACATTCTTGACTATTTGCTATTATGAAGTGATTATTTTCAACCTAGAATTTATCAGATACGATTTTCAGTATTTCTCAGATATGTAACATTTATGATGGCCTCAGCACTGTCATACATAGATTCAGAAATCAATTTCTCAGTCACAATTACTTACTTTTTAATTTCTTACCTGAAGGAGGCCAAATTTGTAAAGGTGAAATGTTTTTCACATTCTGTAAATGTTCTAATTCTTGATAACCGAAAGTTGACTGGTGGTGATTTGGTGGCATGCCACATGTATGTGTGGTCTGACGAACAACAGTAGTTTTAGCAGAGGTTGTATCTTGCACAGAAGATTGTATCTGCAAAGACAAAGTTAAAGTTATCTTTCAGAGTTTTAACAATACAAGAATAACTATGGGCTGGAGATGTGGCTTAGTGGTAGAGTACTGGACTAGCATGGGTGAGGCCCTGGGTTTGATCCTTGGCATTGCATATTAAATAAAGAAATTTTAAAAGATCCACTGACAACTAAAAACTATTTAAAAAATAACTAAAAGAACAGAAAAACAAAAGACAAGAATACAATTTAATGAAAAAATTTATCTAAGTCACACAAACCCATAAGGTACAATTGTCTTTATCTTACTGATGGGGAAACTGAGGTTTGGAAAGATTAAAAAACTTGACCATCAAGCAGCTTACAGTTGAAATCTATGATCTTAGTTGCTAATACTTAGATTTACACATGTTATTAAGCAGTATTGCTGCTTAATAATTTTAGAAGGTTTTCAAAAGATTCCTGAAAATAAAAATTGATCTTTTATTCCAATTCTAGAGACCAGCTAATTTCCTTTATTCCCTTGTCCTTACTGAATTACAGATATAAGGGAAGAACTCTAAAATTATATCATGGTCAACCCATAAGACTATCAATAAATTTGATTCACTATTCAACTATTTATTAAATAAAAGCTGCCGTATGAAATAGCTAACATTTATTTAATGCTTACCAAAAGTAAGGCAAAAAGTCAAGTCTTTAAATCTTTTAACAATCCCATGAGTGAGGTATAATCATCTTCTCTGTTATGGTTTACAATAAGACATCAAAATAATAGAAGTATTTTACCTTAAATCTCACACCTATTCAGTGGTAAGCTATTATACTACCAGGTTTAGTAACATTTTCTACTAAGTTTGAGTTTTAGCACACAGGTGAATCATTTTTTCCCCTACATCTTTTAAGGGGATTGGGGCAAATGAGTGTAGATAAGGCAAGTCAATGAATAACACCTATGGTATCCTGAGTAAAACACCTATGCTATCTTGAGTAAAACTAATGCCACAGATTTATCTCTACAAAAATGTAGACCCAAACCCAAATCAAACAATCAAGGTTAAATCAGCAAATAATCACTTTCTGAAATCTATGTATTTACTCACAAACATATAAACTAATATATGCTCTCTTTAATCTTTAAATTCCTCAGTGAGTGAAAATGAAAAAGTTTGGACAAACAGTTCATAAAAGTGGTTTGTACAAAGAAGGCTTCAAGAGTTCCTTCAGAGTTTGACATAACATTTTGATTCCATTAACACTTATAGCAAGACAGACAATTCATATTTTAGAAAGAACTATTTGCCTACCAAGTTAAATATTCTGACACTTCACCTGAGTATTTACAGCCCTCCACATTTATTCCTTACAAGCCCTTTAATCCCTTACAAATACCCTTGTGTCCCCCCTACCACATGTCCCTGAATATTCCTGCTGTGCCTTATTTGCCTCTCTTCATGCTACTACTTCTGTTTAAAAAAATAAGTCCCTAATTTTTTCATTAGTATCCTAATCATTTAAAACCCATTTTAAGGATTACCTCTTCTGTGAAGCTTGTCCCTCCTTCAGACAGCATACATTCTTGCATTTTCTTTAAAAAAAAAAAATCATGAGTATAGATTATTATAGCATTATCATACAATTTCTTAACTGTGATTACTTCTCTTTTCACAATTTAGATTCAAGACTTCCTTATTGTTTTATTTCCCTCTCCTAATTAGACATGATTATATAAATTTACTATAATTCTTTTCTTTCTTTTTTTATTTGGCAAAGTCTCACTATGTTCCCCAGATTGGTCTTGAATCCTTGGGCTCAAGTGATCCTCCTTCTTCAGCCTCCCAAGTAGTTGTGACTATAGGCATGCCTTGCTGTATTTGAGATGAGTTAAAGGATAAAAATTTTATGAGAATAACTACCTCAATTACTAGTAAGAAAAAAAATTTGATTTTTCAATGTTAATTACTAATCACACAAAGAAGTACTAAAATTGACAACTGTCAGTTAGAAACTTTATTTATAGAAACACTAACCATCATTTTTCTACTAGCTTTTGTTGAAAAAGTTCACCTTTTTGGGTACCTAGTACTATGCATATCAAACTGAGTGCATACTGGGAATTATCAAGGCAGTTTTTCTGTATTCAGATTCTCAAGGCTAGGCTAAAACTCCTATTTGTTCTACTTATCTGTTTTAACTTACATACCCGCTATATCTTATTTGAAATATGAAGCCAAATAGTTCCTCTAGTCAAAATGTTTTTAGGAAGAAATCTTTGAAAATGGTTGAGCTGAAAACAGTGACAACTTATATTCATGTAAATAAAATAGAAAAAAAATGTAATGAAAGCTATTACTATACTAGTGAGTTGAAACATATACATTATTTTTAATTCTAAGGTACAAATAAAAGAATTAACTTACCTTTACATTCTCTTTAGGAGGTGAATCATTCTGTTTTACTCCAGTAAACTTAGGAAATATTTCTGCAAATGTATAGGGATAATTATTTCAATATTTTTCAGCTTAAAAACAATCTTTAAGTTACATTTTTTTCTATATTAGAAATAAAGTGGTAATTCAAAAGAATGCTCTTAATAACCTCTTATACCAAGAATTTCTTGAAGTCACAGAATTTTGCCTGTTTGAATTAGCCAAAATTTCTAAAGGGATACTTGCTTTTTTTTTGGTTTGGAAAAGGAAAAAAAAAATCTTTTTCCATAATGGAATAGACAACTCACTCACAAATTTCAACTTGGATTATGATCAGGCAAAAAAGAACAGTGTGTTACTTCACAGTAAAGAGCTTCAGTGATAGTTCAAAAAAGGAACAAGTTAAAATAGCAGAGATACGAAGATTTCAGACTAGCAGTACCAACTTACTAAAATCATCCTTTACCAAGCAGTGATAAATATAGCCATAAGAGGCTTAATTAAAATAGTGAAGAATTTACTTTAAGAGAAGGGGTTATTTATCTGAGAGGATAGTCTTTTATTAAAAGTGAAGTTATTTGTTTTCCGAGGTGAGGTTTGCTCAGCTTGCTAAGCACTGAAGATTATATCTAATTAATTTTCTCTTTATTTCCAAACTATTTGGCTGCCTCAACTATATAGCAACAAATGGGTTTTATAGAACTTCCTTTACCTTTAGAAATACCTGTATGGTTGACATTAGCAATAGAAAATGGTAGAAAAGAACTTTCTCTATCGAAGTGTGAATAGGATCTTGAACTTCCCTTATCCTACAGTTAATTCTGGAGCTATCCTTCCCAATCATAAGCCTAAGTCAGTGTGGTAAAGCACCAAACTGGTAGTTACTACCTTGATCCATCTCTCCAAGCCAGCTTTCATGAACCATCAGAGCATTATTTGCTTCAGGCTCCAGGGTACCAAGGCTGGTCAATACCAAATATTATTCAAACTTAAAACATTCTAATTTTAATAATTACCTTCTGCCTCCTGAAATGCCATCAGTTTCCACTGGATGTGTTACTGTTCTTTCCTCTCCTAAAATGTTTGATGCTGGACATTGTTAAAATTGCTAAATGCCACTCAATGACGTGCAATTTAAGGAATTCAAGTATTTAAAATGACATGAACCATCTTAATGTCACTCAACTAAGTATTACTTAAGAGTTGGGGATGAGGTGGAAGGGGAAGATTAGGAGACAGATTGAAAAGATTGAGGATATAAATCCAGGTAGCCTTCACATTTAAGGGAGAAATTAGTTTCCGCTTTGAACAAAAAACAAAAAACAGACTTCATTAATATGATCATATAATATATCTATACATCTATACATCTATCTTAATTATTTAAACATGCACCTAAACTACTTTATTCTATAACATAAACTATTAACTATAATAAAATAGGACATACCACATTAGTGTTCTGTTAAAAAAAATTAAGGGTATCACCTTAATTTTCTGACATGTAGAACTAAAGCTAAGAATTATAAAAATTAGCATCTCAAAATCCGAAGACCTTAGCAAAAGGTACCAAAGAACTTCAACTAAAGTATAAAGACCACATAATATATAGAGCATGTCTCATAAGCACCTTAACAATTATATGTAGATAATGATAGCCTACAACTCAGCACTTTGCATCTCATTCTAATCTCACCTAACTGCCTTCCAAAAGCACAGTAAATTAAAACTGCATATATGATTAGTCATGAGTTCCTGGCCTTCAAAACTAAAAGCATAATATGTTTTCACTAGTAAGCTTAAGATCATTTATCAATTAATAAACATTCTCTACCAGGCCTAGCAAACATCAATTAATTTGCGAACAATTATGACAACACACACGTTGTCAACTAATTTCTCTGGAGAACTGATTACATCCGTACCTACCTTAAGAGGATCCAACTGGGTAATATATGTAAACTACTAACCAAATACATATTATGTAAGTTATACATTGTTTGAATTTCACATCCCAAAAAAACTTCAATATGAAATTTTTATTTTAAATTATGTCAAAAACAATCATAGAATTTAAAAAAGAGATGGAATAGTGGAGATTTGGTTAAAAGTTTTATTTAATATCCATCACCTATCAAAAACACTGAGACAGGTGCTCCAGAGTCCAAATATTATCAAAAAGTCAATTAGGACTAAAAATCCTGAAAAACTGAATAGAAATTTAATACCATAATGTACAAACAGAATTATGTTATATAATGGAGAAATACTTACTAAAGATTTTTAAATTAGAAAAATAAATATACTTCCAAAGGAGAGGGTATAAGAGTGATTGGAAGTCATTATGAGGTGGTTCTGCCTCCTTGCTTTATAGGAAGGAAAACAGATCCAGAGATGTTAAATTATTTGCCCAAGCTTATCAACCAAATTATGTTCTAATGATACAAAACAAGCAACTGAATCCTAGCTGCTCAGGAGACTGAGGAAGGAGGATGGCAAGTTTGAGGTCAGCTTGGGCAATAGAGCAAGACCCTGTCTCGAAATAAAAAAGATAAAAAAGCCTAAGGATGTAGCTTAGTGGTAGAATGCCACTGGGTTCAATCCCCAGTACTATAACAGATTAAACAAACAAACAAATAAATAAATGGGTTAGGGATGTAACTCAGTGATAAAGTGCCCCCTAGGTTCAATCTCAAGAATGGGGGTGGGGAGGAGCAAGCAATTGGTTTTATACTAAAAAATGAATTCCCTTTAAAGAATGTTTTAGCAATTCTCATTAAAGTGTTTGGTAATTATTTTAATATTAAGAACAAAACCAATTATAAACTACCTATTCCTTTTACTAATGGCCTTTCAACTAGAATTAGAGAGTGGAAAATAATAAACAATAAAAACACCAAAAAATCCCTGATGGTTCTCAAACATAATAGCATCTTAGATTTTCCAAGGAGAGAATGCCATGTATAGTTGACTTCACTTCCCATTTAATTCAGATATATATGCAGTATTTGTAAAAAGCTTTATAGATGATTCCAATGTGTTGCTGAAGTTGAGAAGCACTATTCTAGATAAACTATTCAAGAAGATTTAGTTTGAATAGAAAATTTTAAAAATTCATGGGGCAGAAATGACTATTATTTCTAAGACTCCAGATTCAATATGGACCTCAATATATAAAAAGCTTCTGTAAAAAATTCTTTTTTTTTGTGGGGTAGGGTGCTGAGGGCCCTGCCCAGGCCTTCATACGCACTAGAGAAACACTCTACTACCATTAAGCCACATTCCCAGCGTTATGGAAGGTTTTTATCAGCCCAGGTCCTTGAATTTTATTCTTCTAGCCCTCTGAATCAAAACACTTCAATTGATGAGAAATTTAATCATATCGTTGCCAATTCTACTGAAGACCTAGTTTATAGTACTAAAGACTAATTTACTTCTACTTTATTTTTTTTTACTTCTACTTTAAAGTCACCAATAACTAAGGTTAAAATTTTTTAAAATGTTATTTTAAAAACTAATAAATCTCATTCTCAGAACATTACACTAAAGCCAATAAAAGAAAAAGTACAAAAGTGACAAATTAACCTGATATTTTATCCAGGTAAAGAAAAACTGTGAAGTGGTATCATAATTTTCATTGAGTTTCTTTGTGTTTAATTGTATAACAATTGAAATTAAACAATTCTAAATATATTCTGTTTTACACCAGTTAAATATTTGCGCTTACATTCAGGCAGTTCCTAGAGCTATTTCTTATAAGGTTTCAATCAAAAGCACTACTATTGATGAGCAGCGCCATCTGACTTTTTTACTCTGTAAATTTGTTAGTCACAGGATTAAAGCTACTAGTTATATTCTTCTCTATTATATTACCTAAGGTAGCTCCGAGGTTGTTAAGCACTAAAACCCATTTTTAAAAAAATATTTTTAATTCTCTTTTTTTTTTTTAGATGGACACAACATCTTTGTTTTACTCATTTATTTTTATGTGGTGCTGAGAACTGAACCCTGTACCTCATACATGCTAGTCAAACACTCTACCACTGAGCTACAACCCCAGCCACCTAAAGCACTAAAACTCTTAGTAGAGTGCAAGTGCATACTAGCAAATCCTAGCCAACATAGGATATATGCATTGGAATTAAATTTATTTTCAAGTCTTATCTACATCTTTTTTTTCTCTTTTTTGGTACTGGGGATTGAACCCAGGGCACTCCACCACTGAGTCACATCCCCAGCCCATTTTATATTTTATTTAGAGACAGGGTCTCACTGAGTTGCTAAGAGCCTCGAGATCCTCCTGCCTCAGCCCCCCAAGCCGCTGGGATTACAGGCATGCGCCACTGCATCCAGCTCTTTTCTACATCTTTGATTTGACATTTAACAATATTTAAGTTAATGAAAAATAATCTTTTAAAATTAAAACCAATTTTTAAGGTTTTATATTTATACCAATGTTTCATAAATGTTCTTATCTGCACATATTTGTCTATGTAAATGATCTATTTGTATAGATAATTTAAATGATCAAACCAAATTACACAGAAATTTGCAAAGAAGGATTGAATCTAGTCCCAACTCTCATTTTCATTTTTTAAGGATTAGGGATTCCATTAACAATTTTCTGTCTTGAAACTAATTGTTAGCATGAAAAGAGAAATTAAGTGAATTTCCTAAATTTGTAAATAAAACTTTACTTGAAAGTCAATGCTCTGCTGTGTTATAAATACTTAACAAAGTAAAAATTAAGTTTATATTTTACAAAAGTATATAAACGGAAGTTTGAGAATGATAGAATATATCCATTTAAGGAATGTAGAGAAAATACCCTAACACTATTTCTTAATAATGTTTGGATATTTTTCAGATATTACCCTTTAAACACTTGCCACATCTAAACAGAATAATACAGTAAATAGAGACCAACTCATTAACTTCAATAGTCTTAAGGAATTTAGAAAACATGTTAGAGTTTTTTGCTGACAACTCAAATTCTAAAAGACTTGTGACTTAGTTAAGAAAACTGCATCATAACTAAGTGGATACAAAAATCAGAAAGATGGGAATTAAAAGGTAGATTTGAGCTGGGTGTGGTGGTGCAGGCCTTGTAATCCCAGTGACTTGAAAAACTGAGGCAGAAGGATTGAAAGTTTGAGGCCAGACTCAGCAATTTAGCAAGACCAGCAGCCTCAGCAAGATCCTGTCTCAAAAGATAAAAGGGCTGGGAATGTAGCTTACTCATAAAGCATCCCTGTGTTCAATTCCCAATACCAAAAAAGAAGTAGATTAGAATAATATTATGAAGGGTCAATATCCTTCTGTCAGAAGTAAGTATGTGGGCTGGGGTTGTAGCTCAGTGGTAGAGTGCTTGTCTAGCATATGTGAGGCACTGGGTTGATTCTCAGCACTGCATATAAATAAAATAAAGGTCCACCAACAATTAAAAGGAAAAAATAAATAAAAATAAAATTTTAAAAAGGGAGTATGTCACAGAAACTTTCAGTAAAGTTTTCTCCATTAAAATTTTGAAATTACATTATCTTCATATCTCCTATATTGAATAATTTAAAGCCTATTAACTAGAGCTCTGAGAATCAGAATAGTCAACTAAAAGTTTGTTTTGAACAAATTGTAATTACTTATTAAGCTGTAAAGTCTTTATATTTTTAGTTAATTTTGATATCTGACTAGTTTACATTTCACAACTTAAAATCATTTTGCTTATAATTTTTATTACTATTCCCAGGGAAGTAAAAAAAAATGTTTTTAGCTTACACACTGGAAATTAATAGCCTTAAATTTTATTTTATTTTATGTTTTTGGGTGCCAGGGATTGAACTCAGGGGCACTCAACCACTGAGCCATATCCCCAACCCTATTTTATATTTTATTTAGAGACAGGGTCTCACTGAGTTGTTTAGTGCCTGGCTTTTGCGAGGCTGGCTTTGAACTCATGATCCTTCTGTTTTAGCCTCCTGAGCTACTAGGAAGAGCCTTAAAGTATTTTTATGAGTACAAATGAAATTAATATTTAGGATAAAATGTCCTATTTCTTCACTTGCTTATATCAAGCAAATATATAATTTTTCCCATTAAGTTAAACTTTGCATTTGCAGTTTAGAATACACATAAACAGTGTTTTTACAGTAAAGGACATAGATCCAATTAAAATTTCAAAAATAAATGACAATTCACACTATGATGTTTGAAGAAAAATTGACCTTAATGTCACAAGCTGTGCTATTCATAATGTAGGTCAAAACAGAAAAATTGGGGCTAAGGGTATATAGCTCAGTGATAAGAGTACTTGCCTGGCCTGGCATGCCCACAGCCCTGAATTCAATTGCCAGTGTTGTCAGAAAGAAAGAAAAAAATTGCTACTCTGATTTTATTTTAATAATAAAATTTTCAAACACCTTTTAATTGAGGAAGATGCCATTCACCAAGAATAACAGTCATAAAATAAGTCAGCAGTTTTAAGATCAGAATTCTGAGTATTAGTTATTCTGCTAGAAGTTAGAAAAACACAAAATAGATATCCCATCATTTTATGAATATAAAAATTTATATTCATTTTATGAATATAAAATGTTTTGATGATATGAATATAAAAATTTATATTCATTTTATGAATATAAAATGTTTTGATGATAAACATTCTTTCCTTTAAGTCATACACTAGAATATTCTATCAAACTGATTACTCATATTAAAATTAAGATTTTTTTGAAAAGCTCTTTATGTTGTACTTTTCCTCTAGTACTCAAGGCATTTATTAGCAATCATTAAATAATTCAAACTAATAGTTACAATAAGAGTTATATCCTACAAATAAAAGACAAAGTGCTCTAACTTATTAGGCCACAAATGCTTTATTAGATGACATTACA
Source organism: Glaucomys volans (assembly GCA_020662805.1). Classification (NCBI taxonomy): domain Eukaryota; kingdom Metazoa; phylum Chordata; class Mammalia; order Rodentia; family Sciuridae; genus Glaucomys; species Glaucomys volans. The sequence goes on along the minus strand of JAJEJO010000600.1, from coordinate 492,304 downwards.
ATTGCTAATTACAATTTAAAATACTAAATGCAATTTAGATTTTTTCCAGTATTGTTTTATGTTTAGAAGTCAAATATAAGGAAATACTGTATAATCAGAGCCCTAAATTAATCTAAAAATTTTCTAGTATGACAAATTTCAACAAAAGTAAAAATTGTTTATTCTTACAAAATTGTTTGCCACTATATACTTTAGAAATGTAGAAACAAAATGCAACCAACACACCACATAAATGCAAACTAAACAGAACCAAAAAGTAAAATAAAATGTACTGCTAAGCCAGCAGTCCCGAACTACCAGAATGAAAAGAGGGATACTCTTATAAATGGTGAGAATTTCTGATGTCACAATAGTCTATGTGGAATTTTGAAAAGAGAATTGCATTTCCTAACAAGAAATATCTCATTTAAAATAAGAAAGTTTAGGCACAAAAACATCCTATATTCTGAATTTGCCTTTTGGACAATAATGATGTAATACCACTGCCAAGTCAGCAACCTTGGGGCAGTGAATACCTGTCAATTCTATGACTATTAATGAAAAAACGCAAAGAAAATGTGAATGACCTAAGCTTGATACAACAGATAAACTATACAATGTAATATGGTACTTTAGCAAAACTGTGAATCTGGATTTAAAATACATTTTTCTATAGGTGGAAGATAATATTCTACAGTGAAGAAACAAAGAAAGTGAAAAAACAATCTACAGCTGGGGGACTTGCTTAAGTCAAAATGACTATTCAATTTAGAACCTAGTATTACAATAGGACATACCTTACAACATTAGAGTAATCTGACGAATCATGCAGAATAAATGAAAGGTGCCCTCAAATAATCCTTTTATTTGTAAAAAGTGAAAATCAGTGTTTTATTATCTGATATTTTCTAGTATAAGATCTGGTATTATTTATTAAGATCCTATTCCACCATGAATAACTTATTTTCAAAATTATAAACCTATAAGGTAGATATGTATATGAAATTTCTTTTCACATAGCTCTCTTTTTGAAGAAAATAGTAAGACTGTCTACATGCAATTAAATAATCAGTATGCCATCCAATCCAAATCATAGGTTCTGGGTAAATAACAAATCCTTCTTTAAAATATATGTCTCATTACAAGAAAATAATGTTCCCACCAAGAGAGGTACACTTAAGGAGACAGCTAACCTGGTTCAGAATCACTGCTGTCTGAAGAGCTTGAATCACTGCTGCTACTTTCAGACTCGGATGAACTGCTGCTGCTGCTGCTGCTGCTGTTGCTGCTGCTCTCACTCAGGCGGGACCCACCTCCAACTGCTTTCAATGGTTGTGTTTTCTCAACTAAAAAACAGAGAATCACATTAAAATGCCAAAAGAATTAGATGACAAGAACATTTAAAAATTGCCACCTATACCAGGTGCAGTGGTGGTGGTGCATGCTGGTAATCCCAATTGGGGAGACGAAGCAGGAGATTCACAAGTTGAAGGCCAGCTTCAGAAAATTAGTGAGACCCTAAGCAACTTAGTGAGACCCTGTCTCAAAATAAAAAACAAGAAATAAAAAAGGCTGGGGATGTGGCTAGTGGTAAAGCTTCTCTGGGTTCAATTCCCAGTACCAAAACCCAAAAGACTGCTACCTACGTTTTGTTTGCCGTTTTCTAGAATTTAACTGATTGTTGACATCCAGCAACCGCTTTTCCAACTCCTGCTTTTTCTGTGAATGAAGTTCTTCTTTGGACTTCATTATTTTCTTAGCTATGTGATTTAGGAGTAAAAAGAGTTAGGAAAACTAAAGATTAATACAATACCATACTAGAGTTTTACTTATGTACAGAAATACATACCATGAGGTTTTAGTGGTCTTTTTCTTAAACATGCCACAACATATTTTTCCAATTCTCTTAGTGTTGATGCTTTCAGGGTTTCAAAGTCAATCTCTATCTCGTCAGGATTGGAATTTCTTAGTGAGGGTTCTCTTGATTGTATTATATGAACTACTCTCCCAAGTTTATCTCCAGGGAGTTTGTTTATATCCAAACTTAGCTGTCTTTTCTCATCATAGTTCATAGGCTTAGCATTATCTTCTTCTTCAGACTTCAGAACAAAGACCTGTTGTTTCCTCTTCTTTGGTTGGCTGTAACAAAACTTACACTTTATTTCATTCATTTTATTTTACTTATTTTATTATGGTTCTGAGGATTGAACCCAAGGCCTTGCACATGCTAAGTGTGCACTCTACCACTTAGCAATACTCCCACCCAAATTTATTTTAGATAATATTATTCTTTTAATAAGTCATCAGAAAAGATACTTACTTGCTCTTGGCCTTATCCTTTGGTTTCACTTGCTTCAAGTTTTTCCTTGGATTTTCATCTCTGGTATTAACCTTTTCTCTCTTTTTCCCCCGTTTAGACTTCTCATTCTTTTTCTTTAGCTTACGGAAAGGTACTTGGGACAGAACCTGTAGCTGTTCATGAACAGCCTTAAGCTGATGAAGGGGAAAAAAAATCTTTAAACATTCATGGCTCTAAATAATTAAAGACACTAGAAAAAGATTTGAAGTATTCCAAAGAGAGTATCCCTTGGGAAATTCATTTCATATTACATTCCTCTCAGGTTTTTATTTTACTTCAGAAATTCATTGTACAGCATAGATTAAATTTCAAACACAATCATGTGTTCAACCTATAAACTTAAACACACATCTAAAAATAGACCCAGGGGGCTGGGAATATAGCTAAGAAGAGGAGTATTTGTCTAGCATTTTCAAGGCCCTGGGTTTGATTCCAGGACTGTGAAAATAAATAAAAAATAATTTAAAAGGATGGTCTTTAATTTTAATAATTAACTTTTCAGGCTTGATATCAGAACAGGTTAACCTTTTATCAAAAAAGGAACAATGTTAAGATATCATTTGTAAAGTATCAGGTTATGTTATAAGTCATTTCAATGAGAATCAACCTCTCATTGTGATTGAGAATATAATGGAACAATGAAAAAAGTTTTATGAATATCTAGATAAATGAGTAGGAAAGACTATTATACATGATAAATGTGCCAATCAGTACATAATGCCACCATTGCTAAATGATCTAAATATAATATATTTAAATCAAGGAGGAAGAACCTGGGTATGTGCCTCATTTGCCTCACATGTAAAAGGCTCTGGGTTCTAACTCTACCACCGGAAACAAACAAAAATCTATACAAGAAGAAAGGTGTGGTTGGTGTAGCAATTTGGGAAACTGAGGCAGGAAGACTGCAAGTCTGAGGCTAGCCTTAGCAGCTTAAGAAGACCCTGTCTAAAAATCAAAAAAGGGGCTGGAGATGTAGCTTAGTGTTATGGTTTGGATGTGAGGTGTCCCCCAAAAGCTCACCTGTGAGACAATGCAAGAAGGTTCAGAGGAGAAATGATTGGCTTGTAAGAGTCTTAACCCAATCAGTGATTTAATCCCATGACAGGGATTAACTGAGTGGTAATTGAAGTGGTAGGGTGTGGCTGGAGGAGGTGGGAATTGGAAGCATGGCTTTGGGTAGTTGTATCTGGCGAGTGGACACTCTCTCTCTCTCTTTCTCTCTCTCTCTCTCTCTCTGCTTCCTCAACAACATGTGAGCTGTTTCACTGTGCCACTCTTCTGCCATGTTGTCCTCCTGCCTTACCTGGAGCCCTGAGGAATGGAGCCAGCCTTCTATGGCTAAGACCTCTGAAACCATGAGCCCTCAAATAAACTTTTCCTCCTCTACAGTTGTTCTGGTCATTCAGTTCTTTAGTTGCAGCAGAAAAAGCTGACTAAAACACTTAGTGATAGAGTGCTCCTGGGTTCAATCCCCAGTATGAAAAAAAAAATCTACAAGAAGGATTATATAATAGAATATTAAAACTGGTCCCAATATAATCAACTACCTGCTCCTGAAGCTTTGCAAGACGCTGAACTCTTTCATCTTCAGAATCATCAGAAGACTTATCTTCAGAGGAAGCTTCACTAGTGCTTTCTCTACCAAGGGCTTTTGTAGTATCATTTGTGAGATAACATATAGGCATACTCTCAACAGGCTCATCAGGGATTTTGGCAAAATGCATTTCAAAAACATCCTGTATTGGAAAATTAGACTGTGAAGGTTTTCTGCATTTTTGATTTAATGTAGCAAAAATACAATTTAACAAAAAGTACATTTCAGTGTCCTATTTTGACCAGAATTCTTTAAGATATACCAGAAGACATACCCATGCTTTTCTGCCTGGTAACTTCAGCAACTTTTCTCCATTTTCTGTGCAAGACAGACTTCTTAAGTTATATAGTGAACCCTCTTTCAAGAGCCCTATAGTTGATTTGCCATTCCACCTTCCAATGGCTAAGACTCAGAAGTGCTTGAATTTTCCCTTCAGTGGGATATAGACCCTAATTAACCCTATCCCAGATATCTACTGATCTCACTTTATGAATATTTCCCTAACTTCTTCTGTGTGGTGGGCAGCTTCATTAAAAGACTTGTTACTGAAGAACATGACAACTCAAAAGACAAACCCCAACAGTTTTAAAAGTATTATTTATAAATTGTTTTGTGCTAGTGAGGGATATGGGTATTATTCTTTAAGTCTTGCCATTATGGTTCTGAAATTTTAAAACTATATTAGGAGGAAAAAATGCTTTCAGAGAACCAGTAAAAACTCACCTGAAGCATTCTAGCCATTGCTACTACTTCATGATCTGGAGGATTGTATTTGTAGCAATTCATGAACATTAATCTAACATCTGCAGCAAATTCATATGCATCCTTATATTCTTGATTGTCCATTTTCCTCTAAATTAAGGAAAAGTTACAAGTTTCATAGACAATAGAGTTCAATTCAATAACTGTGTTTATATATGAAATAATTCAGGCACACAGGAGAATACAGAAGACAATAAAATCAGTAACCCAGTATCCATATTTGACAAATGTTAAAATTCCACATTTCATATTTCTTGAACTGTGAAAAATAACCCAACGAATTTTTGTAATAGGAATAAGAGAGGAGTGTGCTCCAAGCAAAGAAAAGGATAGAAATAAAATTACAAGGGCAGAGAAATAGAATTTTCAGATAATTGTGACAGGCAATTTTGATAATAAAAAAGCAAACAAAAAAAGATAATCTTAAAGCCAATCTCGAACATTTGGATGAAGGATTTATATTAAAATCCTTCTGCGAATGGAAAAATAAAAACAAAAGGGTAATAAGCATGGGTTATATTTTGGTGGCTACATAAGGTGTTCTAAGAGTTGGAGGTAGAGTATTTAATCAGCACCCATTACAAAAAGAAAAACTAGCAAGAAAATCTAACAGACTTTTAGGCAAAATATATATATTAATGGACAAGTCACAAATACCAAAGGCAATATACAAAAACAATATACTAGACATCATTTGTAATTAAAAAAAGCTATTAAAAATAGCTGGGTGTGGTGGCATGGCCTATTAAAATCCCAGTTACTCAGAAGGCTGATGCAGGAGGAGAGCAAGTTTGAGGCCAACCTGAGCAACTTAGCAAGACCTTGCCTCAAAATAAAATTAAGAAAAGGGCTGGGGATATTGTTTAATGGGATAATGCTTGCCTAGCATATGCAAGGTTCTATCCCCACTAAAAAACATACACACACACACACACACACACACACACACACACACACATACCTTTAAAAAAAACAAAGGAAGGTAAAATTTAAACATGAGATATAACTTTCGACCAAATGGGTCACTAGCAATTGAGAGTGACTTCAGAGAACTAAATCAAAATCACCTTCTTCTTGGAGTCTTATAGACATTTAAGTAGTCTGGTAACTTGCTGCTAGGGAAAAACACTATAAAAATCAAATAGAAGGACATTATTCTTGTGTTTAGCAGCAGTTCTTGTCTTCTTTATAATGTTCTTTGGTGTTCACAAACCAGATTTCCTCCCAGTTTTAACTTTTCCCCAGGTTTCTTTAATATTCTCCATGTTTCAAGTTAGCCCAAACACTGTATTCTGAATGTGTTTTCTTTACCTCATGATTATACTACAAACTTGTTTCTCATGCTTGAAACAGTCTATAAATTACTAAATTCTATCTATCCTTTATGATTTTGTTCAGGTTTACCTATTTCAGATGTTTCATGATCTCTGAGTTTGAGGGAAACAAAAGACCTTTTTGGGTGCTGGGAAAACTGGAAATCCATATGCAGCAAAATGAAATTAAACCTCTATCTCTCACCCTGCACAAAACCTCAACTCAAAGAGGATCAAGGACCTAGGTATTAGACCATAGACACTGCACCAAACAGAAGAAAAAGTAGACCACAATTTTTTATCATGTCGGCTTAGGACCAGACTTCCTTAACAAGACTCCCAAAGTACAAGAAATAAAAGCAACAATTAATAAATCAAATGGATTCAAACTAAAAAGCTTTTTCTCAGTAAACAATCAATAATGTGAAGAGAGAGCCTACAGAGTGAGAGAAGATCTTTACCACACACACTTCAGATAGAGCACTAATCTCCACAATTTATAAAGAGCTCAAAAAACTTAACACCAAAAAATACAATTAACCCAATCAATAAATGGGCTAAGGAACTGAGCAGACACTTCACAGAAGATAAACTATCAGTCAACAAATATATGAAAAAATGTTCAACATCTCTAGTAATTACAGAAAAGGAAATCAAAACTATCCTAAGATTTCATCTCAGTCCAATTATCTAACAGACTTTTAGGCAAAATATATATATTAATGGACAAGTCACAAATACCAAAGGCAATATACGAAAACAATATACTAGACATCATTTGTAATTAAAAAAAGCTATTAAAAATAGCTGGGCTATTTAAAATAATGGGCTATTATTTTAATAGCTGGGCTATTAAAAATAATGGCTATTCTCAAGAATACAAGCAACAATAGGTGCTGGTGAGGATATGGGGGAAAAGGTACAGACATACATTGCTGGTGGGATTACAAATTGGTGCAGCCACTCTGGAAAGCAGTATGGAGATTCCTTGGAAAACTTAGAATGGAACCATTTGACCCAGCTATCCCACTCCTTGGCCTATACCCAAAGGACTTAAAATCAGCATACTACAGTGATGCAGCCACATCAATGTTTATAGCAACTCAATTCACAATAACTAGATTGTGAACCAATCTAGTTGCCCTTCAATAGAAGAATGGATAAAGAAACTGTGGTATATACACACAATGGAATATTACTCAGCCATAAAGAAGAATAAAATTATGGCATTTGCAGGTAAATGGATGGAGCTGGAGAGTATCACACTAAGTGAGATAAGCCAATTACAAACACCAAAGGCTGAATGTTTTCTCTGATAAGTGGATACTGATATGTAACAGGGGGTGGGGATAAGGGAAGAATAGAGGAACATTGGATTGTGTAGTAGGAAATGAAAGAAGAGGAAGGGGTGGGAGGAAGGAAAAATGGTGGAATGAGACAAACATCATTACCCTATGTATATGTATGATTACAGGAATGGAGTGACTCTTCATTATGTATAGCCAAAGAAATGAAAAGCTGTATTCCATTTGTGTACAATGCTTAAAAATGCATTCTGCTGTCATGTATAACTAAATAAAACAATGAAAAAGAAAATTCTTACCAGCGAATAAATAGATAAAACACCATTTTGAAAAGATAAAGGCTAAACATTTTCAGAACTTAAGATTGAAATATTCATACTGAAAGTGCTAACTTCCAGTTAAGATGAATAAAATAAAATATGCAGCTAGATGAGGAAAGACACATATACTATGGAAGGATGACCACATAAACTGACAGCAAAAATCAGCAAGAGATGTCAGAATATGTCTTCTAATTGCTGAGGGAGATAACTGTGTTTTCAGATGTCTATAGTCAGTTAAAGAATCATTCAAGAATAAGGGCAAAATAGATACTTTTAGATATAAACTACTAAGAGTTTACTACCTAAAAACTCTCATGGAAAAACCACTAATATTGCATTTCAACAAAGAGAACAAACCCAGAGGGGAAAAAGTAGGATGCAAGGAATGAGGGTAGGCATAAAATTTGGTAACATATTAATGAACTTTGTGTGGTTGATGAAAAAATCAAAACTGTGTTTAAAAGAAGAATCAAACATGCAGACAATAATAAAGGACAGGTATTACAATGGGTAATGTAGTGTAACCCAAGTATAGTGATGAACACACTGAATGTGCCAGGTGCAGTAGTGCACACCTGTAATCCCTGTGACTCAGAAGGGTCAGAGCAGGAGGATTGCATGTTTGAAGCCACCCTGGGCAACTTCACCAGACACTGTTTCAAAGTAAAAAATAAAAAGGGCTGAGGATGTAGCTCAGCAATACAGTACACCTGGGTTCAATCCTCAGTACTACAAAAGAACAATGGATGTGTTGACATGAGAAAAGATATATTTTAAAATGTTCCAATGATTCACTTCAGGTGATCTGACTGGTGTTTTAATTTTCTTCATCTTTTTCACTACAAATTTCTTGCAATATTACTCTTTTTTTTTTAATTGAGTGTCTCACTATGCAGCCCAGTCTAGCCTTGAACTCCTGGGCTCAAGTGATCCTTCCTGCTGCCTCAGTTTCCTGAATACCTGGAACTACAGGTACACCCCACCATGCTTAGCTTTAATAACCAAGAAATGAAGTTCCTCTTATTTAGGCAATATTTACCTTAATAGTTCCAAGATCCATTGGATTTTTGACAATGTCATAGTAGTTATGGAGTCCTAAAGCATTAGCATCAACAGGATTATAAAAGGGCCATGCATATGATAAATGTTTCTTTGCAAGCAATTCTTTAAGAATTTCACTACAGTGCTTTAATTGTTCAGTGACTGTAACACTTTTTACACCTTTATATTGTTGCTGAGAATCTGGCAAATCATTCTTCAGCACAGTTTCATTTATTGGTGGCATTCTCATTGATTTTTTTTCAGTATGTGTTGGAGAAGATTCATTACTTGCTTTAACTACAGAAGTTGTAGGAGTTGTTGTATCTGCTTTCCTCTTCACACCTTTTGTAACCTAAAATAAAGCAATTCAACAACAAGAAGTTATGCCTAAGGACATAGTCATCAGTTTTTTAAAAAGGGCGGAGAACAATTACTGATGCCAAGTTTTTATTTAATTTATAAAACAATCCATATATTAAGTCTTAGTAAAGGTTATTTTATCTTTTATAGGAAAAATAAATAACTCTAATACATTCTTCCTATATCCCAAAAAATTGCCTTGTACAACCCCTTAAGATAAATAAAAGAAAATCAGTCATGGTTATATCCCAAGTTTTCTGAATACTTTAAATCAACTAGGGCAAACAGTTTTAAAAAGATAACTATGTAAATGGACAAATTTTAAATTAATGCTATCAAGATACCAAAGCAGTTCATATTTTACCACAGAAATCTTGAACATTTGGGTTAGCATTCTAGGTCTCTGTTCATAAAATGTTCAAAGAGGTAGGTACAGTATCACTTGGGACTGCTGTAAGCTGAAGACAATTATTGTATCAACTTTTAAAAAGTGTAAATATTACAACATCCAAGTTATACTGAAATATTTCAGAGTCAATAATTTTAAAATGACAATAAACATACTTGCACCACAGATTGTGAGCTGGAGTTGAGTAGAGCTCCTTGTGCCATGCTTAAGGGAGAGACAGATGTCTCAGGAAACACAGAGGGAATCTCTTGCTGCTTAAATACATTTTCTGTTGCTTTAGGGGATGCTTTTTCTTTAACAGAAGAAACTGAAATGTTCTGTTGAGTACCTAGTGAAGTATGAACCAAAGTTAAATATGAGTTAGAACAAAAAAGGCCATTTATTTTTGTTAGTATTCTACATTAATTTAATTCAGATTTTTAGTTAAATAGAACAATATGCTTCTATTCTTTGAAATCTTCCCACACGTACTGTTGCTGATAGAATTAGAACAATTTCACAGGATTTGGGTCATAATCTGAAAAGATACAATCCCAAATGCTGAAATCATGAGATTAAAATCCCTAATGTCTAAAATCTCAATATTTGAAATCTCAAAACTAACTCTGCAGAAAATAATTTTAAAATAAATTCATCTTTTTTTGGGGGGGGGGGTTGGTGGTGCTGGAGATTGAACCCAGGACATCACACATGCTCTGCAGGTACTCTACTACTGAGCTATACATCCAATCCTCTATTTACAGTTTTGAAAGGGAAGTTGAGAAACAAAGATGCAACATAACACTTCCTAAGTCACTTTAAAATAGGCAATAACAACAAACTTATTTTCACAAGCATAAACACTCAAGTATACTACCACCAGTCATAAGGCATAAAAATTACAAGCAGATTAACCGTATTCACAAAGAAATAGGTAAAAAGATACATATCATTACAGTTACTTATGGTTTTATAACTGCAGTCTTCTGAAATACTGTGATGTACAACCTAGGTCTTTTGATGAGAACAATTAACAACTCCAATGAATTACCACAGAATATGCATGCACTTGCTTTTTTTTCTTTCTTTCTTTTTTTCTTGAGGTAGTAGGGATTAAGTTCTGGGATTAAGCATGATAGGCAAGTACTCTGCACTGAGCTACATCCCAGCCCTAACAGTTGCAAGCTTAAGAAACCAAACCTTTGATGAATGCAGATTACAAAAAGAACATTACTTCAGTTATTGAGAAAGCTTCAAAATTTTTACATATGAACAATGTTATGATGATGTGCTTCTATGGTCAAATTTGCAAAAAAGGCATAGAAATTTGAACTCTTTAAATATCTCTACACAATTTATATCTCCAATATTAGAAATAATGTAAAAGTTAAGATATTTAGCATGAAGTACTATAAAAAATTATTGCCGATAATTCAAAATAGTGTGGGGAGAAGGTCAAGGAAAAAAAAGAAAATGAAAAAACTAAATTTGGCATATAAAAGTATATGACAAAGAGATTTCAGGCAGTTTCACAGATGCAGTCCATAAGAACTGACTGACTTTCAGGATCATTAACTATATTTTGAAGTTTTCCAGCACAATGAATAGCTCGCTTCTCCCCGTCACTTCCACGCCAATTTCTGGCTCTCCTCAGAGCATGTGTTCATTTCCTATGTGGCACAGTTCTTTTAAAAATTCTTTTATGATTTGATATACCCCCAATGTGAGCATTTCCTATTAGGTTTTTTCATCTTCTGTGCTATGCCTCAATGCTGTTTGGGGTACATGGAAATCTATTCCATACATACTCATCCAAGGAGCACAAATTTGGCAGAAACAATACTGGTGATCGACACCATTGTGTGTCTTCCTATTCTGCCATGCACAGAATTATTTTCAATTCATTCAGTAACTCTCCTGACTTCTTCACAAAAGTAGTTTTAATTAAATAAAAGTTCCTATAATTTCATTAGCAAATGCAGACCAATGGATGCTTTTTTTCTTTTTAAGTACTGGGGTTTGAACCCAGGATACGCTAGCATACTACCACTGAGCTGCACCCTCATCCCTCAATGGATGCATTTTTAAAAAATTTTCCACAGATTTCATTGGTGCATTACAGTTGTACGTAATAATGGGATTTGTTGTTGCATATTCATACATGCATGCAATATAATATAATTTGGCTAATATCATTCCCTAGCATTTGCACTGCCCCTCCCTGCCTGTCACCTCTTGGTCCCTTTTCCTCTACTGATCTCCCTTTGATTTTACGAGATCCACCCTCAGTTTTCTTTTCCTTTTTCCTCTCTAGCTTCCGCATATGAGAGAAAACATAAGACCCCCGAACTTTGACCTTCTGAGTTTAGTTTACTTCACTTAATGGTCTCTAGTTTCATCTATTTTCCAACAAATACTATAATTTCATTTTTCTTTATGGCTGGATAAAAATCAATTGTGTATATATACCACATGTTCTTTATCCACTTAAATGAATACATTTTTAAATTGAAGTTTCATCACTGCCATATTATCATTTCTACATGTTCAGTCCTTTTACCAGAATTCAGCTTACTATCCCCTTTTAAATCCTTATTTTTCATGGGAATTTTGCTTTGGGGAATTTTAGCTTTCAGGATTTCAATCATTCAGGACTATAATTATCAGAGTTCTGATCTTTTGGGGGTTCAAGATTCAGGATTATGGCATTCAATATTGTGTGTTTCAAGATTATGATCTGCAATTTATACAAAATATTGGAGACTTCAAAACCTGTTAATAAACAGGGTATGGTAGAGAAAGAGAGATTGATGTTGCAGGAAAGAAAAGGAATTACCAAAGGAATGGAAATCTTTTTTTTTTTCCCATTGGATCTTTTATTTTATTTATTTATATGTGGTGCTGAGGTTCAAACCCAGGGCCTTGCACATGCCAGGCAAGTGCTCTAACACTGAGCCAAAACCCCATCCCCAGGAATGGAAATCTTGAGGAAGTTAGGAAGAAAGCAAGACTGTGATCATAAATGAAGATACTAGTGATGGACAAGGAATGCATCTTGTAGGACTTCTCCTAGTTGATCCCTCTGCCTGCAATGTTTTTTCAAATCTTAACTTCTCAATGAGGCCCCTGATGAATCTATCAGTTTCTCTTTTCCTATTGCACCATGAACCCCAAGATGTCAAAGTGTTGGTTTTGTTCCCAAGCAGTGTTCTGGCACAAAACAGGTTTTCAAATATTTGATCAATAAATAAACATCAATTCAATTTAGTGTACTGAATTTTCTTTGCCATAAATCATTAGTATGTACCTAAATTATTTTAGGTTAGTTGAACTACCACATAGAGTTCATTTCTCTATCCCTGAGGGGTTCTGGCAGTTGAATGCTTCTAGAAGAGTTATTTGTAAACTTAGACTTTCAGTCTAATGCCAAATCCCTACCTGTCCTTCAATGCCAACTCAAGTTCTAAAGCCTTTCTGAACTTTTCTAGTATAAATCAATGTATCATTCTTTGGCAATGTAGCATACACTATATGTAATTTATCTGACATTTATCATAATGCATTATCTTCTAAGTTTTATTTCTAACCAAATGTAAATTTAGTTTGAGAGTTAAAGTGGTAATACTTCTTTGTAGCCCCGCAATATGTGCCTTACATATATGACAAACATTCAAAGATATATTGACAAAAAACAGTCAAAGAACTTTAGGAAACTTAAGGTCCTAGCAGCTCTCTGAACATGAGAATGAGTAGCTACAATCAACCAACAACCAGGTATGGTGGTACACACCTATAATACTAGCTACTGGGAAGGGCTGAGGCATGAGGATGGCAAATTTGAAGCCAATTTCAGCAATTTAGTAAGACCATGTCTCAAAATAAAAAATAAAAAGGGCTGGGGATATAGCTCAGTTATAGAGAAACAAGACTATAATCACACTGGGTTCAATCTTCAGTACCAGAATGGGGGACAGTTAGGAGGAAAACGAAACAAACCAATCCTCAGATCCAACAGTAACAATTCATTCTTAGCTAACAGACTTTTTTTTTTTTTTTTTTTTTTTTTTTTTTGGCAATTTGGATCCTCTTATCAGTACTGAACATAGATGCAAGATCCACCAAATAGTAATAATGGCAGCTATTAGGCATCTGATTGGGTGCCTATTAGATGATGTTACTACATAATAGGAAACCTGGTTTTAAGGTCATAATCCTTACTGTTACATAACCATCCTGGTGATTAAGGTTTTGCAGACATTTGAACTGACACTACGAACCAATAGAATAGAATATAAAATGACATCTGGAGGTCAGTCTCCTTTGAAGGATTTTATGTTTAGTTCCACTACACATGCACACATATACAGAGGAAAGAAAGACAGATAAGACAGACAACATACTATTTACCTCTTCTGGCTTACCTTTCTTTATTCTTTCCTTACTACCCACAACTTGTTCTTCTTGTGGCATCTGAGATAATTTCTGCAAAAACAGCTTCTCTAGAGCTTGTGCCATAAGAACAATATCATCTCCAGGCTATAACATAAAATAAATATTTAATAAGGATACCAGTATGATGATTGTACCAAATTTCTTGAATTCAGGTTACTTTATAGAAGGCAGTGATACAGTTCTCCTAGTCAATATTTTTCTCTTGTAAATAAAATTTAGAAAATAGTGAAGCAGCTCATATTTAAAACTCCAACATCCTACCCCTTCAACTTCTAAAAAGGATCAGAATCCCTAAGCAACAAAGAATTATAGTTCAACCAATTCTACTAATAAAAAAGATAAAAGAAATTAGAATTTATCTATACTTCAAATAGGGTAAAATAACTTGTTCATTGTTGAGCAAAGTACTTCAAGGTTTGACTTGACGTGATTAAGCTTTCAATTAACTAAATAAAGTGACACTGTAGTGCTGACTCAATTTAAAAAATCTTAACTATTTTCTCAGGAGTCTTCACTAACTGAGGAAAAAAATTTAAAAAGAAATACCCTAAAACAGAACATTTATTTCTAAATTAGGTAATTCAGGAAAACTATAATTTTATTTATTTATTTTTTTAACTCAGGGGTGCTTTACCACTGAGCTACATCTTCAGCCCTTATTTTATTTTATTTTTTTTAATTTGAGACAGGGTCTCGCTAAGTTGCCCAGGCAGGCTGGCCTTAAATTTGCAATCCCCCTGCCTCAACCTCGGGAGTAGCTGGGATTACAGGCATGCATCACTGCACCTGGTTGAACTTCATTTAAAAATATTAACTAAAGGATGAGGCAGGGGATTGAAAATTCAAAGCCAGCCTCAGCATATTAGCAAGGCCTAAGCAACTTAGTGAGCCACTGTCACAAAAGAGAAATACAAAAAGGCCTGGGGATGTAGCTCAGTAGTTAAGTGTCCCTGGGTTCAATCCCCAGTACCAAGTAAGTAAGTAAAGAAAATGTTAAATGTAAAATAACCCTCTAGAATTGCTGTTAAATTAAGACAAAATTAGCCAGGTGTGGTGGCATACGCCTGTAATCCCAGAGACTGGAGAGCCTGAGGTAGGAGGATTTTAAGTTTGAGGTCAACCTCAGCAACTAAGTGAGAACCTGTCTCAGATAGATAGATAGATAGATGAATAGGATTAGCGATACTGCTCAGTGGTAAAACGTCCATGGGTTAATCCAATACCAAATAAATAAATAAATAAATAAATAAATAAATAAATGTTGACAATGATACCCATAACCATTGATACTGATTTTTAATAAAAAATTCATATGAATTAATTGCTTTAAATCTTTACACATAAGGTAGTGTTGACAGTTACCTTGGGAAACAAAAAATTCTATTATGTTTTAATATCACTGGTGATTCTGTATAAAATAAATACCAAATACTTAGGCTTCTCATTTTTAAGTGGGGTATAAGCTTTAAAATATACAGAGACCATATAACAGACTGAAAAGTATATAGTACTCTAGGAAACAGGAATGCTACATGAAGGGAAAATCAAATACACAAATATACTTTTATAGATGAAAACAAATGTGAAGATTAAGTTCAAAATGTCCACATAGATCATGATATAGGCTAATACATTAATACAAATTCAAGTACTACTAATCGGCTACAACAAAGAATGTGTCTGATCTTCAACTTGTCAGGAAGTTTAGAAGTATGCAATTTGTAGCCGGGGGTATAGCTCAGTGGTAGAGCACTTTCCAAGCACGGACAATGACCCCTGGGTTCAGTACCTAGCATTGTTGGGGAGTAGGGTATGCAGTTTGTTTAGCTTCTTAGGTAATGGATGGTCAGGGATCCATGCTGTGAA
The DNA here is from genome assembly GCA_020662805.1 of Glaucomys volans. Classification (NCBI taxonomy): domain Eukaryota; kingdom Metazoa; phylum Chordata; class Mammalia; order Rodentia; family Sciuridae; genus Glaucomys; species Glaucomys volans. Next base: position 476,560 of record JAJEJO010000600.1, on the reverse strand, counting down.
AATTTAACCAAGATTAGAGTATCATTTGTTTTTATTTTTTTGTACTTGATATCAAATTCAAGAGTGCTTTATCATTGAGCTACACCCCCAGTCCTTTTTTATTTTTATTTCTTTAAATTTTGAGAGTGTCTTACTAAGACACTAAATGTGTCTAAGATGTTGAGACTGGCCTTGAACTTGTGATTCTCCTATTTCAGCCACCTGAGTCACTGGGATTATAGGTGTGTGCCACTGCACCTGGCAAGCATCATCAGTTTTATTATCCATCTTATTAATAAAATAGCAGGAATGCAGTAGAACACACTTTAAAATACTTTACAGAAACCAGCTATCATTGATATTTCATCTTTTAAAAAGCACAAACCATTACAGCTATTCAGGCAAAATGAACTGAACAAATGTTGATGCGTGAAAATTATAAAATTCAGTGAAATATTCTTAAAAATATGCAAAATATCCCAAATCAAGATTTGAAATCTGAAATCAGCACATCTGTTTATACATCTTTCCTGTATGAATATCAAAGCATCAGCAATGTAAATTTAAGGTATACATACCTTGTTGTATAAATAACAATTTGAGAACATCATATTGAAGTCTTCTATACACTCTGAAGCCTTCACATAATATTTATTCTCCAACCGCTTCTTAATGGTATTTAAATCCATTGGTTTTTTGATAATGGTATAATAGTCCTATGATTTTAAAGCAATTCTCAGTATTAGTAAGAATAAGAACACTACAACAATTGGTACACAAAGAAATTCCACGAAACTATATATTTGTAACCAGACAGAGCAATTACCTTTAAAGAGCTGAAAGTTTAAAAAGTCTGGAAGCCAAGTTTTAGTAATTTAAAACAAAGCTGATTGTCATATCATTATTTTTAAGAGGAAAGAAAAAGCCAATAAAGATTAACAAAGACAAGAATTAAGACAGTTATCCCTGAAAAATAAAGGCATGGCTGGGCACAGTGGCACACACCTATAATCCCAGTGGCTCAGGAAGCTGAGGCAAGAGGATTACAAGAACAAAGACAAGCCTCAGCAAAAGTGAGAGGCTAAGCAACTCAGTGAGACCGTGTCTCTAAATAAAAAAAATCCTTTTTTTTTTTTTTGCAGTGCTGGGAATTGAACCCAGGGCCTTGTGTGTGTGTGAAGCAAGCACTCTACCAACTGAGCTATATCCACAGTACTGCTGCAAGAGATGAGCATCTCCTCTATGGCTGATATAGAATTCCTTGAGCTTTTCATAGTGTTCCTAAATTAGCAATTAGCTGTTTTGAACTATCATTTCTTTTTGCAAGGCTTCCAATGCTGTCAAAAGCATCTAGTTATTCTCCAATCTTTATTGTTATCATTGTTCCCCTGCCATCTAGTACAACATCTGCCTGGCTTCCCAACACCTTATCTTCCACCTGCTCATCATCTCAATCAGCTGTAGGTAAAAGCTGTATTAATTGTGATGCACGCATCCCTGCATGGCAGGGTGTTTTAGTCAGCTTTTTCACTGCTGTGACTAAAGGACCTGATCAGCACAATTATAGAGAGGAAAAGTTCACTTAAGGGATCACAGTTTCAGAGGTCTTGTTATAGCAACAGAAAACAGATTAAAATGTTGGTGTTCCCCAGGGAGATTCTTCATCTCGATGGGGAGAATCAGCCCCACCCCAATCCCAAATCCCCTCCCTATAGCCCCACCCTATTCCCTTCCGGCGCCCTATAAAAGCTAACAACAAAAGAACCAATGCACGATTTCCCGGCACCCTGCTTTTAGGTGTAAGGGAGGTCGCCGCTGGCCAGCTAAAATAAAGTTTTCTTTTGGTTTAAAAAAAAAAAAAAACAAAATAGGGCTAGGGATGTGGCTCAGTGGTCGAGTGCCCCTGAGTTCAATCCCTGGTAACCAACATACATATACATACATACATACATAAAAAAATGAATGGATGAATGAATGAATGAATGAAAAAGGCATGATGATAAAAAAACAGTAAAAAGATAACTAGTGGCGGTTCCCCTACACACCACTTTTAGGTGTATGGGTGGTCATTGCTGGCCAGCTATAATAAAGACCTCTTTTGGCTTTAAAAAAAAAAAGATAACTAGTATTTATGGAGTCTGACAAATCCAAAATGAAATCCCAATTATATAATTTACTATCTATATTAAAAATTACTCAACTTTTCTATTACCAGATGACTAAAACTTTCTAACAAACCTAAAGTTGAATTGTGCATGATCCAAATAAGTACTTGTAAAGATGGTGACATTCATGAGTTCCCTGCATCAAAAAGGCAAGGGACAGCTGGATGTGGTGGTGTATGGCTATAATCCCAACTCAGGAGGCTGAGGCAGAAGGATCTCAAATTTGAGGCCAGCCTCAGCATCTTAGAATCTTTCTCAAAATAAAAAATAAAAAGGAGTGGGGATGTGGCTCACTGGTAAAGTACTACTTGGTTCAATATCTAGTACCAAACAAAGAAAAAAGAAAGCAGGAAAAGAAAACAAAGCCAAATAACATATGCTCTGACAAGAAAACATGTACCATAATTTATCAAAACCCACAAAAGTGAGTTTTTGATTTTTTGGGGAAAAAAATACTCATTGGGATAGTCATTAGTGTTTATTAAACGTATTTTATAATATTAAAGAGTAGTTACGTCTTACAGAGATTTAAAGGATTTTTCTTTATTTAAATTAACATAATAAAAAATATACTTACAGGCAACTTCAATTTCACAGCATCCACAGGCTGCTGAAAAGGCCAAGAAAAACTATGCTTCCATAAGGCCTTTAGGACAACTTTCTGTAGGTACTGCAGCTGATTTGTTAATCGCCCATTTTTCTTAGCATTTATATACTCTGGTGGAGGAGGGTTAACTATAGCTGTTTGTCGACTTGGCAGAGACATTCTTAACTGTTTCAAATCCTGATATTCTAATGTTTACAAGTACATGTCCTGAAAAAGAAAAAAATGAGTACCTATAAACACTTTAAAAATGGTTTTTCAGGGATATGTAAAGGTTTACTTAAAAGACAGAGGTATCATATTTTAAAACATATCTTAAAACAGAAAAAACAATTCAAATGATGAATGAATCCATTTTTAAAGAAATACTAACCTTTTTCTATACAAGTAGTACAAGTTGTTTCATTATGTATGCCTTAGTCTTAGATGGTTTAAATTAGTTCAACATTTCACAGAATTTCTTTTTGCCTTTCAAAACCACAAATTGAGGTCTTAGCAGGAAGTCTATAAATACATGGTAAAAAGAAACAACAGGGAATATTAAAGATACCACTAATATATAGGTATCCTACAATTGCTAATTCAATGAAAGAATAAAAGGAAAAGATTTTTCTGGCTAATTTTTTTTTCTTTTTTTCTGGCTAGTATAAAGTGATTAAAAAAATTCACAGTCTAGCTCAATGGTAGAGTGTGTACTTGGCATGCACAGGTCCTGGGTCAATTCTCAGTACCAAATAATAACAAAATTAAAAATGAAAATTAAGTAAATTCATTAGAAATAAAAATGCCAAGTATTCAAATTCAAATGCTACTCTTTTGTGTATATTGCTATATTTAAATAAAATACTTTTAAATTTCGTATTTCAGAAAGATAATATCTACTATAGTATTATTACTATATAGATAACAGCATTATTACTTTATGGATAAAAGAGCAAAGGTACTAACAATGTGCACACAATATTTCAAGTAAATCTGCAAAATGAAAAGTATGGTTATCAAACAGTCTCTTTTTAGAAAACAGCTTTAAAATTCTGCCAGTATATCTTTGTTAGCATTAAATCAATGTTGAGTTCTGAATTCATATTGCATATTAATCACTTATGGAGCTCTCTTATTTTAGTTGTGGTAAAATTAACAAAAATATCCATCTTAACCATTTTAAGTGTACAGTTCAGTAGTATTAAATATATTCACATTTTTGTGAAAACAATCTCCAGAATTTTTTCATTTTGCAAAAATAAAATTCTATACCCATTACACAACAACCCCTCAGTCTTGCCTCTCCTCAGCCCCTGGAAACCACCACCATTCTCCTGTTTCTATAAGTCTGACTACTCTAGGTACTTTGTATGGGGAAATACAGTATTTGACTTTTCTGTAAGAGACTTAATTTACTTGGCACTAAGTCCTCAATATTCATCCATGTTGTAATATCAGAATTTTCCTCTTTCTTTAAAAATATTTTTTAGTTGATGTACCTTTATTTTATATATTTATATGTAGTGTTGAGAATCGAACCCAGTGCCTCACTCAAACATGCTAGGCAAGCGCTTTACCAATGAGCTACAATTCCAGCCCTGAATTTTCTTCTTTTTAAGGCTGAATAATATCACACTATGTGTATATAGATCTCATTTTGCTTATCCATTCATAAATCAATGTCACAAGAAGTTTTGGCATTGTATACAATGCTGCTTTGAACATAGACATACAAATGTTTCATTACCTTGCCTTTCATTTTCTTAGATATATGCCCCCAAACTGCAAAATTGGAATTGTTAAATCAAAGGGCAACTGTTTTCCTAATTTTTTTTTTAACTTTGAGTGTGTTTGGGTGTGAACCTGTACCCAAGGGCCCAAGCATGCAAGGTAATACTCTATGACCGAGTTACACCTGCAACACTATATTTCTAACATTTTGAGGAACCCCATCCCATTTTCCATAGTAGCAGCTTATAGTACGCCATTTCAGTATAACATTTTATTTTTAAAACTATATAATGGTTTTATTTTTCTCATTTTATTATTTTTACATTTTATGCAAATATTTTTTGTAATGTTTTTGTTCTAATTAGTTGTACATGACAGTGGAATGCATTTATACATTTGAATAGACAACACAAAAATGGAGTGTAATCTCAATACAAATATTTTTACTAGTAAATAAAAATAGAAAATAACCATTTTATGTAAAATTACCAAAAACACCACAGAAATACATAATTATTATTATGAGAGTATAAGTATTTTTAAAGAGCAAAAGTATATGGAAAAAGTTTTCTCCTTTTTACAAAAGACTGATAATATTTTTTTCCTGGAAAGAGGTCAAATATTGAAGTGTTAATGTTTTTATACCCCACAGATCTGGAGACATTAAACTAGTCACAGGTTTGTTTTGAAATTATGAATTCTAAAATATTTGTGTACTATTTCAAAATATACACTAGTTTTTCTTTTCTTTTTTTTTTTTTTTTTTGTTACTATGGATTGAACCCAGGGGTGCTTAATCACTGGGCCACATCCCTAGCTCTTTTTATGCTTATTTTTATTTTTTTATTTTGTGACAAGTTCTTGCTAAGTTGCTCAGGGTCTCGCCAATTTGCTGAGGCTGGCTTTGAACTTAAGATCCTCTTGCCTTAGTCTCCTGAGTTTCAGAGATTACAGGTGTGTGCCGTCATGCCCAGTTTTATCCTAGTTCTTTGTATGAGGCAGTAGCATAAAATGATGAATGCAGAAAACAGCAGACCTCACCAAAAATATTTGGAGGCACAGTACTTTAAAAGAAATTTCATACTTGAGCATCATCATTAATCTGGGGAGAACACAATAAAACAATTTTTTCTAATTAATTTACACTGATACCAAATGAATATGGAATCTGTTGATTCACATGAAAATTACCACACACAGCAATCCTATTTAATTATTTTTAATAGAAGAAAAGAATCCCTAATTGTAATCTCAATAAAGTCAACAAAAACAGAAACTCTAGCCAGAGCAATTAGCAAAAAGAAACTAAAGCAACATGAATAGGAAAAGAAAAGCTCAAACTATCCCTGTTCACTGATGACATGATTCTACATTTAGAAGACCAAAAAAACAAAAACAAAACAAAAAAAAACCTCCACCAGAAAACTCTAGAACTCATAAGTGAGTTCAACAAAGTAGTAGGATATAAAATTCATACCCATAAATCAATTATATTCCTATACACCAATGATGAATCAGCTGGAAGAAATTAGGAAAATTATCCCATTCACAATAGCCTCAAAACAATAAAATACTTGGCAATCAATCTAATTAGAGTTGAAAGACCTCTAGAATGAAAACTACAGAACGCTAAAGACAGAAATTGAAGAAGACCTTAGAAAATGGAAAGATCCCTCATGTCTTTGGATAGGCAGAATTAATAGTCAAAATGGCCATACTACCAAAAGTGTTATACAGATTTAATGCAATTCCTATTAATATTCCAATGACATCATTCATAGAAATAGAAAGCAATCATGAAATTCATGTGGAAAAATAAAAGGCCCAGAACAGGCAAGGAACCCTTAGAGAGAAAAGTGAAGCAGAAAGTATCACAAATACCAGACATTAAACTATACTACAGAGCTATAGTAACAAAAACAGCATGGTACTGGCACAACACAGAAATTAAGACCAGTGGTACAGAATAGAAGGCAGAGACAAACCCACATAAAAACAGTTATCTCATACTGGACAAAAGTTCCATAAACACACTTTGGAGGAAAGATAGCCTCGTCAATAAATAGTGCTGGGAAAACTGGAAATCCATATATAGCAGAATGAAATTAAAACCCTCTCACCCTGAACAATACTCTCAAAGTGTATCAAATACCTAGGCATCAGACCAGATACCCTGTGCCTACTAGATGAAAATGTAGGCCCAAATTTCCATCATGTCAACTTAGGAACAAACTTCCTCTTCAAGACTCCTAAAGCGCAAGAAGTAAAATCAAGAATCAATAAATGGGATTGTATCAAACTAAAAAGCTTCACAGCAAAGGAAACAGTCAAGAGTGTGAAGAGAGAGACTACAGAATGGGAGAAAATCTTTGCCACCTATACCTCACTCAGAATTAATCTGCAGGATATATAAATAACTCAAAAAACTTAATACCAAAAAAAAAAAAGGAATCCAACTCAAACAAGACAAGGATGTCCTTTTTCACCACTTCTACTCAACATTGTCCTTGAAACTCTAGCCAGAGCAATTAGACAGACAAAACAAATTAAAGTGATATGAATAGGAAAAGAAGAGCTCCAACTGTTACTATTTGCCAATGACATGATTCTATATTTAGAAGAACCAAAAAATTCCTCCAGAAAACTTCTAGAACTCATAAATGAATTCAGCAACATAGCAGGTTTATAAAATCAACACCCATAAATCAAACACCTTCCTATACATCAGTGACAAATCTACTAAAAGAGAAATTAGGAAAACTACTCCATTCACAATAGCTTCATTAAAAGAAGATAATAAAATACTTGGGAATCAATCTAACAAAAGAGGTGAAAGACCTCTACAGTGAAAAATACAGAACACTAAAGAAAGAAATTAAAGAAGATCTTAGAAGATGGAAAGACCTCCCATGCTCCTGGATAGGCTGAATCAATATTGTCAAAATGGCCATACTACCAAAGTGTTAAAGTGTTATACAGATTTAATGTGATTCCAATTAAAATCCCAATGACATTCTTCATAGAACTCGAAAAATCAATCATGAAATTCATTTGGAAAAATAAAAAACCCAGAATAGCCAAAGCAATCATTAGCAAGAAGACTGAAGCAGGAGGCATCACACTACCAGACCTTAAACTATACTACAGAGCTACAGTAACAAAAACAGCATGGTATCAGCACCAAAAAAGACAGGTAAACCAAAGGTACAAAAATAGAAGACACAGAGACAAACCCACACAGATATAGGTATCTCATCCTAGACAAAGGCACCAAAAACACTCACTGGAGAAAAGAGAGCCTATTCAATAAATGGTGCTGGGAAAATTGGAAATCCACATGTAAAAAAATGAAATTAAACGCCTATCTCTTACCCTGTACGAAACTCAACTAGGCCCAAACCTTCACCATGTCAGCTTAGGATCTGATTTCTTTAACAAGACTCCTGAAGTACAAGAAGTAAAATCAAGAATCATAAATGGAATGGATTCAAATTAAAAAGCTTCTTTTCAGCAAAGAAACAATCGATACCATGAAGAGAGAATATCTTTACCACATGAAGAGTGAAAATGTACATGAAGACAGAAAATCTTTACCACATGCACCTCAGATACAGCATTAATCTCCAGGACATATAAAGAACTCAAAAAATTTAACACCAAAAAGACAACCCAATCTATAAATGAGCTAAGGAACTGAACAGACACTTCACAGAATAAGATATACAATAGATCAACAAATATAAGAAAAAATGTTCAACATTGTTAGTAATAGAGAAATGCAAATCAAAACTGCTCTAAGATTTCACCTCACCCCAGTCAGAATGGCAAATATCAAGAATACAAGCAACCAAAAATGTTGGCGAGGATGTGGGGAAAAAGGTACACTCATATATTACTGGTGGGACTGCAAATATGTGCAACCACTCTGGAAAGCAGTATGGAGATTCCCCAGAAAACCTGGAAATGTACCACCATTTGACCCAGCTATCCCTCTCCTCAGTTTATATTCAAAGGACTTAAAATTAGCATATTACAGTGATGCAGTCACATCAATGTTTATAGCAGCTCAATGCAAAATAGCTAAACTATGGAACCAACCTAGGAGCTCTTCAACAGATGAATGGATTAAAAAATGTGGTATGTGTATATGTGTGTGTGTGTGTACACACTCAGCCTTAAAGAAGAATGAAATTATGGCATTTGTAGGTAAATGGATGGAGCTGGGGAATATCATGCTACGTGAAATAAGCCAATCCCCCAAATCCAAAAGCCTAATGTTCTCTCTGATATGCAGATGCTAATTTACAACAGTGGGACTAGGGAAAAACAGTTACTTTAGAGAGGGAATTGAAGGGAGTGGAGTGGGTATGGGGATAGGAAGGACAGTAGAATGAATCAGACATTATTATCCTATGTATGTATATATGTCCAGTGAGATTCTACATCATTTACAGTGAGAATGAGAAATTATATTCCATTATATACAATGTATCAAAGTGCATTATACTGTCATGTATAACTAATTAAACCAAATTTTAAAAAAACACAAATAATCCAATCAATAAATGGGCAAAGGAACCAAACAGGTACTTCTCTGAAGAAGAAATACAAATGGTCAACAAATATATGAAAAAATGTTCAACATCTCTAGCAATTAGAGAAATGCAAATTTAAACCACATGAGATTCTATCTCACTCCAGTCAGAATGGCAATTATCAAGAATACAAGTAACAATAAATGTTATTGAGGATGTGGGAAAAAAGGTACTTTCATACATTGCTGGTGGGACTGAAAATTGTTGCCACCACTATGGAAGGCAGATGGAGATTCCTCAGAAAACTTGGAATGGAACCACCATTTGACCTAGTTATCCCACTCCTTGGTATATATATCCAAAGGATTTAAAATCAGCATACTATAGTGACACAGTCACTTCAATGTTTATAGCAGCTCAATTCACAATAGCTAAGCTATGGAACTAGCTTAGGTACCCTTCAACAGATGAATGGTTAAAGAAAATGTGGCATATATACACAATGAAGTATTACTCAGCCATAAAGAAGAATGAAATTATGGCATTTGCTGGTAAATGAATGTAATGCATCTGGAGATTATCATGCTAAGTGAAATAAGCCAGGCACCAAAAACCAAAGGCCAAATGTTCTCTGACATACAGATGTTAACACACAATAAGAGGGGGAGGGAAAAATAGAAGTTCAGTGAATTAGACAAAGAGGAATGAAGGCAAGGGGGGCGATATGAAAGGCAGTAGAATAAACTGGACATAACTTTTCTATGTTCATATATGAATACATGACCAGCGAAACTTCACATCAAGTATAACTGCCAGAATGGGATCCTAATTAAAATACGTTATACTCCATGTATGTATAATCTGTCAAAATAACACTCTACAATCATGTATATCTAAAAAACCACAAAAGGACAACAAAAATATTTTATATATGTTGAGATAAAGTAATGAAATTTCCTCATATGTTGGAGAAATCAGTTACATTACCTATATTATGGTACACAAAATGATGGTTAAGAAAGAGGTGAAGAAAAAAAGAAAAAGAGGTGAAGAAAAAAAGAAACAGCACATTAGATCATGCATAAAATCCTATTCAAATTATGATAATGCAGTAAGCAAGACAGAAAAGTCACTGCCTTAATAGGGTGTATATTCTAATGGAGGATGACCAAACAGAAAAAAAATACAGTAATTTTAACAAGTAATAACTATTCTGAAGAAAACAGGGTACCTGATTTGACAGCACAATCAAGGAAAGACTCTGAGATGGCATTTGAGCTACAAAACCAGAACAGTGTTCGCAGCAGAAAGAAAAGCATGTGCAATGACCCCTAGATGGTAAGAGACTTGATATGCTTAAATTGAGAATGGAAGTTATCAGAGAACAGAAAATGGGAAAGGAAGGAAAAACAAATAAGCAAACAAAAAATGGTGGCTAGGTTATATAGGGATCTTGCTAACGGCAGGCAAAGATGAGACTAAGGAAAGCAGAAGTTGAACAAGGCCAGTAATGGGCTTCAGAACTAGTCTAGTCAAAAGACAGCAGAAGAGATCATCAATTGGTCTTGATTTTAGCCCCCACCATCCCTATCCATCAATTTCCTCTTCCCCAAATCTTTCCTTTTACCAAGTAATGGCACTATTTGGCACTATCATTTAACAAACTATTCAATATAAAACCTAGCTATCTTTCTGACTTCCTTCTTTCCCTTAAGCCTCCCCTTACCCACCCCAATCAATCTGTTAGCAAATCCTTTAGCTTGTCTTCCAAAACAAATCTCAAATTTTTACTACTTTCACCAACACAACCTTAGTCCCAGTAATCATCATCTCTCACAAGAACTAATGCCATAGCTTCTAAACTAGTCTGAGCCTTCCAGGCTCTGGTCCATTGTCCCTTCAACCTCTTCTTTCACTCTCCTGACTCAATCATTTTGCTCCAGAAGTACCTTTAAAAAAAAAAAAATCAGAGCTGGGGATTGAGTCAAGGAACAAAGTATATACTACGCACAAGCCCTCTATCACTAAACTACGTTCTGAACTCTTTTTATATTCGAGAGAAAATTGCTCATGTTTCTCAGCAGTGGCCTTGAATTTGCAACCCTCATGCCTCAGCCTCCAGAATACCTGAAATTAAAGGTATATGCCACCATGCCAGGTTCCTAGCCATACTAATTTTTTCAGGTCTTTTGAAATGCTCCATCCTCTGGACTTTTACAATCTGTCTGAATTCCTCTTCTCGAAGATCTATTCACGATCAATCACATTTTAAGCAGGCATACAAACTCCCTCCTCCCCAAGTCTAATCCATCAGTTCTCTATTACTATACTCTGCTTTTACTCCTATAGATTGAGCTTCATAATCCAAAAGCCTCAAATCCAAACTGCTCCAAAATCTGAAGTTTTTTGAACACCAACATGATGTGATAAATGAAAAATTCCATTCGTGACCTCAAGGAGAAAAGTTATAATCAAAATGCAGATGCAGCTGGTGTTCTGGCACACACCTGTAATCCCAGCAACCGAGGAGGTTGAAGCAGGATGATCCCAAGTTCAAACTTATCCTCTGCAACTTAGTGAGGCTCTAAGCAACTTTTAGAGACCCTGTTTCAAATTGAACAATAAAAAGGGATGGGGATGTAGTTCAGTGATAAAGTGTCCCTGGGTTCAATATCTAGTACCAAAAAAAAAAAAAAAAAAGCAAAACAAAAACAGATTCACTAAAAATGTTATATAAAATTACCTTCATGTGTACAAATTAAAAGTGGAACACAAATGAATTTCATATTTAGACCTAGGTCCCATCCCCAAGATATGTCATTATGTACATACAAATACTCCAAAATCTGGTATCTCAATACACTTCTGGTCCCAAAGATAACTAATCCATACCGTGTTTACTTTTGCCTACTTGTTTACGGTTCTGTGTCTTCACCCTCTCTCCCCTAATGCCTCAAAATGTAAGCTCTATGCAAGCAAAGACTTTATTTATGTATTAATTCATTTAATGCCCACAACAGAGCCTATGTATGCTGAATTTAAGTATTCAGATTAATTTTATGTTTGCTATATATTTAGGCTCCACTTATATAGGAAGAAGTAGGAAGATAAATCCAGAATGCTTTACTTCTAAGTTATACTCTCCCTGCTGTTAAGGAAACTGCCTGCAAAAATAAATAAGGCTATCAATTATAAAATGCCTTTTCTAGTCCTTAAGCCCTCAACCCTACCACATCCATTTGCAGAGGATATAACCTTTTAGGTTGTAAGAGAATACCTCTGAAAATTAACTTGCTTGAACTGGGGATGTAGCTCAGTGGTAGAACATCTGCTTAGCATGCACAAAGCCCTAAGTCTGATTCCAGCACTGCAAAACCCAAGTAAAACAAAACAAACTAATTTCCTTTAGGTTGTTTTTGTTTGTTTGTCTTTTGATGGAGATAGGATGCTTCACTTTGTTTCCAGGCTGGCTTTCAATTCCTGGGCTCAAGCAATCTTTCTACCTCAGCCTCCCAAACAGCAGGGACTACAGGTGTGTACCATAAAGCCCAGCACTCTAGCTCCATTTATGAGCAGTTCTATTTTATTGCATTTTGAAAATACATCACCTCTTTTCCACAAAGATCTTCTTTACTTTTTTCCAGAATTTCATTAATTCTTCCTTTACTATTGTGTTTATTTTTATTAGTTAGTTAAAGGCTTCCCTCTACTATAAGATTATAAAATACACTCACACTTTTGCCCAATGTAGTAACAGAAGTCCTAGCCTAATTAGACAAATATTAATAAAATACATCCAAAGTAGTAAAAAGATATCAAATTATCTCTGCAGATCTATTATTTATTTATTTATTTATTTATTTATTTGGTATTCTGAGGATTGAATCCAGGGGTGTTTACCACTGAGCCATATCCCCAGACCTTTTTATTTTTTTATTCTGACAGTGTCTCACTAAATTGCTGAGGTTGGTCTCAAACTTTTAACTCTACCTCAGCCTCCCAAGTCACTGGGATTACAGGAATGTATCACACACTTGGCTCTAATATATTTATTTAGTTATTTATTTAAACATTTTTTTTAGATGTTGATAGACCTTTATTTTTTTATTCATTTATTTATATGTGGTGCTGAGAATTGAACCCAGTGCCTCACACATGCTAGGCAAATGCTCTACCACTGAGCCACAACTCCAGCCCCTAATATATTTTTTTAAAAACTCTAAAGACTCTACCAAAAATAATGTTCAAACTACCCAAAGTCTCAAAATGATCAACAAATAAAACTCTGGTAGAGTATCCCTAGGTTCAATCCTCAGTACAAAAAAAAAAATTCACATTGCAACCATAAGTTTTAAATAGTTTGTTGTTAGTGTATAGAAATGGAACTGCTTTTGTATGTTGATTTTTGTATCCTATACCTTTTTATTTTATTAGTTCTAATCGTATTTTTGGTAAAGTCTTTAGAGTTTTTATAAAAATACATATGTATTAGAGCCAAGTGTGTGATACGTGCCTGTAATCCCAGTGACTTGGGAGGCTGAGGTAGGGTCAAAGGTCCGAGACCAACCTCAGTGCGCATACACATATACATACATACACACACACACGTATATATTTATCAATTACAAATTTTAAAATACCAGATTATATAATATACTTTATTTATGAACTCCTTTTCTACATTTAATTATTGGAAATAATTACTGCTGTTATCTCTGTATACAGACATGCTCTAGTCAGTGCCTTAAATTTTTTCTCCTTCAATACTTTCCCACACAAAACTTACATACACATGGATGTTTACAGTAGCTTTATTCATGATTATCAAACCTTGGAAGTAACCAAGATGACCTTCAGTGAGAGAATGGGTAAACAAGTACATGCATGTAATGGAATATTATTTTTTTAATGTTTTTTAGTTGTAGATGGACACAATACCTTTATTTTATTTATTTTTATGTGGTGTTGAGAATCAAACCCAGTGCCTCACACATGCTAGGTGAGTGCTCTACCACTGAGTCACAACTCCAGTCCCAGCAATGGAATATTATTCAGTGCTAAAAAGGAATGAACTATCAAGCCATGAAAATATATGGAAAAAAATATTTCAAATTACTAAGGAAATAAGTCTATCTTAACAGGGTACAAACTACATGATTCCAACTATATGACATCCTGGAAAAAAGTAAAAAAAACTATGTAGACAATAGAAAGATCAGTAGTTGCCAGGAGTTTGAGGAAGAAGGGATTAATAGGTAGATAAGAGTATTTTTTAGGACAGTGCAGCTATTCTGTATGTACTACAATGGATGTTTGTCAAACCCATAGAATATATACCATCACAAGTGAAGTCTAATGTAAGCTATGCACTTTGGGAAAAAAAGATGTAGCTTCATTAATTTTTTTTGTAATTGTAGATGGACAGCATGCCTTTATTTATTTGTTTATTGTCATTTTTTTATGTGATGCTGAGGATCAAACCCAGTGCCCTACACATGCTAGGCAAGTGCTCTGCCACTGAGGTACAGTCCCTTTTAACAAATGTACCACTCTAACTCAGAATGTTGATAATTGGGCAGACAGAGTGTTTGAAAGCAGCAAGTAGATGGGAACTCTTTCTATTCAATTTTGTTGTAAACCTAAACTCCTCTAAAAGATTATTTACACATAACACATACCCTTTCCTACCATATGCTTCATTACTTAAATAAAATTTTTGCAACCAGTTTTTATTTTATTTTATTTTTAAGTACTAGGGATTAAACCCAGGGGCACTTAACCACTGAGTCACATTCCTAGCTCTTCTTATTTTTTGTTTTGAGACAGGGTTTTGCCTAAGTTGCTTAGGACCTCACTAAGTTACTGAGGCTGGCTTTGAACTTGCGACCCTCCTGCCTTAGCCTCCTGAGCTGCTGGGATTACAGGCACGCCACCGCATCCAGCAGTTTTTACTTGTTTTAAAGTCAAATGCATCCATCTGACTATTCTGACTCTTGAAACTGCTGTCCCAAAATCATTAGTACCTTGAAGCATTCCAAATCCTCCCAGGACCTTCCTGTTATTTTCCTATTTTTCTGTGTAGTATTTAACACAGCTAAGTACATGGCACCAAAAAAACCTTTTTGCTAAAAATGCGTAATAGAAAGTAATCAAGCCTTTAGATTTAACTATCATTTTACATAAAATTTAGTGAATAGAGCTGTGCTGCCCAAATGACAGCCTCTAGTCACACTGTTAAATTTAACGATTAAATTTAAATGAGCAAAAATAAAATATTTAAAAACTCCACCACATTTCAGGTGCTTAATAACCACATGTAGCTAATGGCTACTACATGAGACAATATAGATACCAAATCATTTCCATTATGGCACAAAAGTTCTATGGAACACTAGAATAAATGAAAATGAAACCATACGGAAACAGACAAAACTAGAATATGGAACATTATACAAGGCAAGTAGTCTTTTATAAAAAGGTCAATGTCATTAAAAAAAACACAAGGAACTACTCTGGATTAATCAACACAATAAATTCAACCTACCCTATATCAAATCTTGTCAGTTATAACTGACATTCTTGGGACAACTAGGGAAATGTATTCATTTTGATAGGAGTAATAGTACGGTGTTTATATAGGGGAAAAAATTAGAACATATACTTAAAAGAACTTGGTGTGTCAGCTGGCAAGGTATGATCCCTGCTGTTTGGAAGGCTAAGACAGGATGATCACAAATTCTAGGCCAGTCTAGGAAATTTAGCAAAACCCTGTCTGAAATTAAAAAAAAAAAAAACAACAGTTGTGGACGTAGCTCAGTGTAGAGCACGTGCTCAGGATGCAGAAGGCCCAGGGTGCAATCTTTCTACCCCTCGAAAAACTTGATGTGATTTGTCATATTTTCAAAAGCTTGGCAGGGAAGAAACCTATAGAGAAAAAAATGAACATGGCAAAATGTTAACAATCATTGATAAACAGGCGTTCCTTGTACTATTTTGTTTTCTATATTTTGAAAGTTATTTTAAAAACTTAAGAACTCTGCAATTGAGGGTTGCACAAGGACTCCACATGAAGAAAAAGAGCTCTGATAACTGTCAGTGAGAAAAATAGCTAATATTTGATAATCTGATTATCTTCTCAGAGTTGAGAGCTTTATATTCTTCGGCTGGAGACCTTGGTTTCATGTGTGAGGTGACACTGCGTAGTAATATAAGACTAATATAGGATTAAGAATTTTTTCACTTAAATATTCTCTGTAATTACCCTGGTCTTACTATTTAATGTATTTTAATCTTTCTTATTTAAAAATTGATTTTAAATTAACTTATGTGGCCTTTCATGATATGATACTTGGCAAATTTTTATGCTAGACAGTTGTCAATTTCACTATTTTATTTTACTTTCTTCTTTTTTGAATACTAAGGATTGAACCCAGGGGTACTTTACCTCCCCAATACTTTTTATTTTTTATTTTGAGACAGGGTCTCATTAAGATAGGCTGATATCGAATTTCTATCCTTCTGTTTCAGCCTCTCAGGTCACAGGGATTACAGGCATGTGCCACTATGCTTCCTTTATTTGACTTTCTCTAAAACCTTTGATTTTTAACTCTTGGGCTGGGATGTTGAGCACTTGCCAGTAAAGCGCTTGTCTAACATGCTTGAGACCTGGGTTCAATCCTCAACATCAGAAAACAGCAGCAACATCTTTTTTTATATACATACTTTTTTTTTAGTTATATATGGACACAATACTTTGTCTATTTTTATGTGGTGCTGAGGATCAAACCCAGTGCCTCACATATGCTAGGCAAGCGCTCTACAACTCCAGCCCACAGTCTTATTCTTAATTTAGGTTTTCACCTTATCATGTCATAATGGTGGGTCACAATCAGTTCTGAAGTATCACATGTAATTTTCAATTCATGTAAAAAGGCTGGAATGGGGGGATAAAAAAATACTGGGATAAAAAAATATCTGAAGGTGTGGCTCAATGGTAAATTGTGTGCTTAGAATGTCTAAGGCCATGGGTTCCATTCCTAGCACCACCAAAAAATAAAACAGGTTAATCCAAGTTTTTTTCTAAAAGCACTTCCACTCATACTAATATGCTATCTTAAGTAAGGGGGAGAAAGGTATGGAGTTATGATTATTCTGAAAACTATACTTACTCTATATCCTCTCTTATCTATGTGAAAGTCCCCTGTTGTTCCTAATGTTTACAGTGAGTTATTTCTTCTTTTAAAACATTATTTTTCTTTGGTACTGGGAATTGAACCCAGGGATGCTTTACCACTAAACTACATCCTCAACACCTTTGTATTTTTCATTTTAAGACAGGGTCTTGCTAAATTGCTGAGACTAGCCCCAAACTTGTGATCACCCTGCCTAAGCCTCCCAAGTCACTGGAATTACAGCCATGTACCACTGTGTTCTGCTTTTAAAACTTTTTTTTTTTTTTTTTTGCAGTGCTGATTAAACCGAGTGCCTTGTACATGCTAAGCAAGCACTGTACCACTTGAGCTACATCTCCAATCCTGCCAATGGACATATTTGTAAAAAGAAAGATGTCATGGGCAGATGAAATCTAATGTTCATAAAAACTGAATGTTATGTAGTAACCACCAGTTACAATTTCCCAAAGACAATGTACCATAAATAATTATACAAAGTTTTGGTTTACTTTGTTGAAGATAACCACATGATAGAATAGCATTACCTTGTTAAATCACTTTATGGTTTCATGAACAAGCTGCCTCAAAAATAACATCGCTTTTGACTACTCAGTAACTCACAGGGCTGGGGTTGTTGCTCAGTGGTATAGCACTTGCCTAGCATGTGTGAGGCACTGGGTTTGATCCTCAGTGCCACATAAAAATAAATAAATAAATAAAGGAAATGTCCATCTGCAACTAAAAAACAATTTAAAAATAACTCATTAAATAACCTTGTGAATTCTGGAGAAATTCTTAAAGATTATACATCATTTAAGGATGTCTATAAAAAGGACAAAATAAAAAAACAAGTTTATTTGATTTTTAACATCCATATAGTATAAAAATTTAAATGAAAATGGTACATAGAAGTTTTATACATTTCAATCCTTGTCCCCAGCCAACCAAATCTCCTGTCGGGAATTTCTTAAGCACCATTTAAGAAATGGTCTGGTTTTGTCCTCTGAATTCATCTTAGAAAATGTCCCAGGGTAACTCACATTGCTACCCATTTCTTTTTAATGGGTTGCATAGCATATCATGATATGGATTCAGACACGGCTATAACCATTTTCTTTTTTTGCACTGAGGACTGAATCCAGGGGCACTCTACCACTATGCTACATCTCTAGCCCTTTTTATTTTTTATTGAGACAAAGTCTCACTAAGTTGCTTAGGGCCTCGCTAAGTAGCTGAAGCTGGCCTTGAACTTGTTATCCTCCTGCTTTAGTCTCCTGAGTTGCTGGGATTACAGGCATGGGCTTCTGTGCCAGATTCCATTATTTTTAATCCTTTGCTATTATACACAATGTTACACTGAATATCCTCGTAAATACAGCATTGCACATATATAAAATCTAGTGAATATAATCCTATTAACAATTTCTGGGTCAATGCTTTTATATTTTGCTAGATTTTTAAAAAAAAATTTTTTTAGATGTTGATCGACCTTTATTTTATTCATTTATTTATATGTGGTGCTGAGGATCAAACCAGTGCCTCACACATGCTAGGCAAGCACTCCATCACTGAGCCACCACCCCAGCCTCATTGCCAGATGTTTAACTGTTCTCTAGAGGTTATTTCAACTCATAGTTCTACAAACAACACATGAAAGTGAAACTTTTAAACACTTAAGAGAGCCTTTGAAATAACTGGGGATATTTCAGTCATATCTGACAAATGCTATAGAACAAGTATTCTCTAAAATGCATACATAACCTTAAAAAATGTTTTTACAATGTTACAAGAAACAAACATTCACCTCTAACTGAATGGATGTACAGGTATATCAGAAAGGGTCCAATATCTTTGACAAAGTTTTTCCCTTTTCTAAAAATGCCCAAAGCCACAAGAATAGGATTCTAATTAGAAAAAGTTATATTCCATATAATATGTCAAAATATACTCCACTGTCATGTACATCTAAAAAGAACAATTTAAAAAAAATACCCAAAGCTGCCAGGCATGATGGCACACGCCTATAATTCCAGCAGTTCAGGAAGCTGAGACAGGAGGATCGCAAATTCAAGGACAGCCTCAGCATTTTAGCAAGGTCCTAAGCAACTTAGTGAGACCCTGTGTGCCTCAAAATAAAAAGTAAAAAGGGCTGGGGATATGACTCAAGTGATTAAGCATCACTAGGTTCAATCCCTAGTACCAAAGACAAGACAAAAAACCCAAAAAAACTGACTGTGGTAGTAGGCCCCTGCAGTCCCAGCTACTTGGGAAGCCGAGGTAGGACTGCTTGAGCCCAGAAGTTCACATCCAACCTGGACAATGTAGTAAGGTTCTTTATATTTTAAAAAATATATTTTATGTTGAACTCAAAGGTGCTTTTCCAGTGAGCCACATCCCCAGACTTTTTCATTGTTATTTTTTGAGACAGGGTCTTGTTAAATTGCTTATGGTCTCACTAAGTAGCTAAAGCTGACTTTGAATTTGTGATCCTCTTGCCTTGGTCTCCTGAGTTGCTAAAATTACAGGTGTGCACCAACTTAGCAAGACTCTGTCACAAAATAAAACATTAAAAAGGGCCAGGGTTGTAGCTCAGTGCTAAAACACCCCTGGGTTGAATCCCAGTATCCCTGCCCTGAAAAATTATGTTGAACTATATGCATACCAAAGTCTCAAAGACTTGAACATATTAAATAACAAAATTACACCATATCTTAAGCCTGGAAGACTCAATTTTAGGTAAATTTAGTTGAATTTCTTGAGGCTTTAAAGGTTGCTTTAAAAAAATAATGTCTATCTAATTTCACTTTTTTCTGCTGGATGGCACTTTTGGTAGAATTTCAAAGATCTTATACATGTAGGAGAGCAGTACAGCTCAGATCTAAAGAATTTGGATTCTGAAAATCAAATAATCTCTAGGACTCTGAAAGGTCAAAAGTAATTAATCTGCCCTGTGATGAGCTTTATATTCATTTTTTTTTTAGTACTGATGATAGAACCCATGGGTGCTTTACCCCTGAGGTACAGCCCCCCACCCTTTATTAATTTTGAGACATGGTAAATTTCTGATACTCCCATGTGAGCCTCTAGAGTTGCTGGGATTACAGGTGTGGATCAACACACCTGGCTATAAATGAGCTCTTATTCTGACTCTAAATCCTGAATCCTCAAATAAACCAAGTCTCCAGCAGGTGACAGGCCCTGCCTTCAATCCCTGGCACAGGGTGGGGCAGTCTCCAATCCAAGGGAGAAAAGTTTCTTTGAAATTAGATCAGGCTTAATCCCAGCTACTAAAGAGCCTGAGGCAGAAGGATTATGCATTTGAAGTCAGTTTGGATTATTTAGCAAGACCCCCTCTCAAAAAAAAAAAAAAAAAGGGGGGGGGGTTGGGGATTCAGTCTAGTGGTGAAGTGCCCTTGAGTTTAATCCCCAGTAGTATAAAAAAAAGCAAAGCAACAAAAACTTAGATCTGCCGGGTGCGGCGGCGCACGCCTGTAATCCCAGCACTTGGGAGGCTGAGGCAGGAGGATTGTGAGTTAAAAGCCAGCCTCAGCAATTTAGCGAGGCCCTAAGCAACTCAGTGAGACCCTGTCTCTAAATAAAATACAAAATAGGGCTGGGGATGTGGCTCAGTGGTGGGAGTGCCCCCTGGGTTCAATCCCCAGTACCAAAAACAAAGAAAAAGAAAAAGAAAAAGAAAAAAAAAATCAAAACAAAAACTTAGATCAGCCTTCAGTTAAGGTCAAACAGGTAATTAGTACAAAATGTTTATTCTTCACAATGATGAATTCTCCTCATCTGATCCTCTCCTTACCCCTTCGGTTCAGTTTGAAGAATTCTGAGTCCTTAGTGTCTAAGATAACATCCCCTTCTGAAGGTTCCTGATTCTTCTTCTCATCAACATTTCTATACTAGTTTCCCTCCATATAAACTTTCTCAAATCTCCTTAAAAATTCTTCCCTTAAGTACAGGACGATTGGCTGGGTGAGGTGGCACAGAGGAGGACCACTAAATTCAAGGCCAGCCCAGGCAATTTAGCAAGACCCTGTCTCAAAGTGAAAAATTAAAAGGGTTTGATTCAGCTCAGTGGTAGAGCAAAAATGAAGCCCTGGGTTCAATCCCTAGTACCAATGGGAAAAGCAGTGACTGGAGTTTGCAGGACATCATTGTCTTTTGAGTAATCAGGACTTAAACACCCTGATCAATCCTGACTCTTCCTTAAAATAAATTCTTCCCTTAATCTTGTTATCTCCTTGTAGCCTCAATCTTGTCTTCTGAATCTCATAGCAGGGCATCCCCCTCAAACTACACTGTCTTTACTCTTCACAGTTAGCATCCCCACACCTCTCCTCTAAATCTCCCTTTATATTAAACACTTACCATATTAAATCCAGTGGATTTCCTTTCTGAATCTTATCTTTTTTGACCTTTTGCAGTATCTATCACTAGACTATTATTATGACTCCTTAAAACTTTCTTCTGGTTTCCAGGATACCATTTTTCAAATTGTTTGTTCATTTATTAAATATTTATAAAGCACCCACAATGGTACCAAGCCCTGTGCTAGAAATCAGGAATAAAGTCTCTTTAAAGAGACATGTAAATAGGCAATTATAATGCATGACACAAAATTAGTGCTATGACAGAGGTAAGAACAGGGTGCTAAGGTTACAAAAAGGAAGGTCAGAGTGGACTTCCAGAGTAAGTGAATCTTTACAGTCACATCTGCAAACCCAGTAATGTCCCCCATGATTATTTTCCCTTTTTTTCCTCTATTCCACATACACACTCCCCTTATGCTAATCTGGATCACTCCAAAGTATCAAATACAAATGAATGCTAAATAAAAATATACATATTTTAGATATTTAATGCATTTCAATTCTCCATCCCCCAAACCAAGGCTTTTGTTCAATCACTTGTCACATCCCACAAGGATTAATTCAAAAGTGACGTTCTAATTTTTGTTTAGCAACTTGCTTAAGACCAAACTCTTCAGTTCAGTGTCCTTCGTCATATACAAAACCTTTAATAATATGCTCTCCCTTGCCCATATCACAGGACTAATCTCTTGCTACTCCACCAATCCAACATTGTCCCAGTCACTTCAAAACTTTCCAATTCTTCACTGTCCCAACGTTCGTTCATTCTCTCCTTCCTTCCTCTTTCTTTTCTTCTTTCTTTCTTTCTTTCTTTCTTTCTTTCTTTCTTTCTTTCTTTCTTTCTTTCTATTGAACCCAGGGCTTAATGTGTCTTAATGTGTGCTATATAAGTATTCTATCACTGAGCTACATCTCCAACTCATCCATCCTGCTCTATTCTTGGTACATATTTGTATCTTTGAAACATTGCTCTTTTAGAGCTTCCCACATCATCCTTTAGCCTAACTTCTGTCTCTCAAGCCCAAATGAATTATTTCCTCATTCCCTTCCATCCGCCCCACTCTTCACACAGGTCCCAAAGCACTCTGTGCATACAGCTATCAATTCTTAGCTCAGACTAGTGTCTGGAGGTCAAATCCAATATCCAACAGAGAATTTAGCATGTTTCAAGAGCTGAATAAAGTTAGTTGAATGAACAAATGAATCAAGGATCAGGATCTCCCTGTTCCAAATGTCTACACACACAACAAAAATGCCAGCTAAAATTAAAGCTTTATACTTTCCCCAGCCTTCTCTACGTAGCCAACTACCAACTCAAGACTGAAAAGAGGAACTACAAAGATCATGAGCTTTTTTTTCAAGATGGGAAGAGGCGGCTGCACGCTGGATCTCTGCCTCAACCTCCTACTTCCCATACCCTCCTTTGCAGAAAAGTCATGCATTTGGGAAGCAGAGGATGAGGGGAGAAACGTTCCACTTAGACCATTAGCTTGCAGTTAGGCCAAAGAAAAGCAACTTGCAGCTCGACTATGCTGCAGGGACATACCGGGATGGCCTCCCCAACTGCCTGGCCTGTATCCCAATGTTAATGGGGGAGGGGAGGAGGGAAAAAAACGGTTGTTCCCACCCAAGTTCACGCCTCAGGGGCAGTTCAGGAAGGCGCCACGGGTAGAAATTACATTACCTGTTATGAAAAAGACCTTTTCTGATTGTGCCTTTCAGTTTGCACAAGATGAAGTAGTGCAGGATAACTGTTCCTCGTCCTCCACCGTCGGTCGCCGCCAGCTCTCGTCCTAATGGCGGCCGATAGCTGGCTGCGACTGGCGCCTTTATAGGAGACCACGGCGGACCGCCTGCTGATTGGTCCGAGCCCGTCACGTGACCACGCCTTACCTCAAAGCAAGAGATGTGAGTCTCTCAGTTGAGCAGTCGAGGCCTGCCTAGAGGGTAGGTAATGTGGTTTAGTGTCATTCCTATACCCTGCAGCGTGCTCTGGGTAAAACCACTTTTTTTTCCCTGTTAAATTTTGGGGGTTCTTGGTTTTTCGGGTTGTGGAGGTTCTATCGTTTTCATTCTTCTCCAGCCATCTGTACGGATGTCTCTTGCACATAGTGCATAATAAATATTAGGTAGCCGTTGAAGCTAGAGACAAAATGATCTCTCTAGGTTTAGAATGACAGTTCTTTTTTTTTTTTTTTTTTTTTTGTCATTGTTGTTTACTTGTTTTACAACAGCTGTGCAAAGATAGTGATGGTTTGCAGATACTTTAAAAGTACTAACATTAACATTTAACACAGTAGCTGCCTTTTGGATCCAAATGCAAACCCTGTTTCTTTCATTTTTTTCTTTTCTTTTCTTTTGGTACTGAGGATTGAACCCAGGGGTGCACTACCATTGAGCCTACATCCCCAGATCTTTTTATTTTTTTACTTGAGACAGGATCTCAACTGAGTTGCTCAAGCTGGCCTTGAACTTTCCCTCCTCTTGCCTCAGTCTCCTGAGTAGCTAGGACTGCAGTCATGACCATGCCTGGTTATTTCTAAATTCTTAATATTCATTCCCATGTCTGGGAAAAGGGAAGGGCAAAAACAGCTGGTGAGCTTCTTGCTAATCCATCAAAAAACAATCAACCTAACATTTCTTGAAGCCCAAATTTGGGGGCCTTTAACAGTTTAGCATGTCTTAATCACTTGGATGTTTAAGGAAAAGTCATCAAACCAAGTTTTCAAAAAAAGCACTGTTGCTTTTTTTGTTTAAAATATTACTACTCAGGGAAAAGAGGTGGGTAAAGACCTAGGGCGTGACCCTCACACCATGAAAGGATGAAGGGAGGTTAAAAGAGATCAAAGCCAGGAATGACAGTACAGATTTTGTCCCAGCTATCAGCTTTTGGCTCTTCTCCCGTGAACCAATAGCAGGGAGAAGTCCAAGTGATCTTTTCAAAAGCTAAATCCTATCATATTACCACACTTAAAGCCTTTAAACTACATTCCTTTATTTTTAGGGTAAAGAGACATTGTTAAGAGGAGCTACAAGGGATCGAGGGTGTTGCTCATTGGGAGAGCTTTTGCCTGGCAAGCAGGAGGCCCTGGGTTTTATCCCAGAACTGAAAGAAAAAAATTCCATTTGATGGGTGTGGTGGTGCAGCACTATCAGGAAGCTGTAGCAGGATTGTTGCAAATTTGAGGTCAGCCTCAGTAACTTAGGGAGACCCTATCAAAATAAAAAATTAAAGAGCTGAGGTGTAGCTCCGTGGTAAAGTACCCCTGGGTTCAATCTCTAGTACCAAACAAACAAAAACCACCAAAAAGCAAGCAAGCAAGCAACCAACCAACCAACAAAACATACAAGCTACCTATATGATTTATCTACCTTTATATCCAACCATACCTCCAGCAGTGCCCCCATCTTTCAGCTCTTCGCAGTACCCAGTCACCCAGTCTCTGGGCTTCTACAATTGGCTTTTCTCTGCTGCTTCCTTTCCCCATTCTATTTCTCAGGTCTCAGTCCAAATTCATTTCTTTAAGGAGATTTCCACTAGATTTACCTTCTCATTAAAACCTGGTTACAACCAAGACACTTGGCACATACCTGTAATCTCAGACTTGGGAGGCTGAGACAGGAAGATCTCAAGGTCAGCCTTGGCAATTTAGTAAGACCCTGTCACAAAATAAAATATAAAAAGATATTGTTATATTGTGTTCATGTACAAATATGTAACAACAAATCCCACCATGTACAACTATAATGCACCAATAAAAGATATGAAAAAAATATAAAGGCCTGGGGATGTAACTCAGTTGTGGAATTCACCTGGTTTTAATCCCTAGTACTGTGAAAATAAACAAACAAAAACCCTTAATTACATAGCATTTATTACAATTGTATGGCCGGCAGCATATTTAATGTCTGTTTCCCCACTAGATAGTAAGTACCTTGGATACAACGTATCAAAAACCTTTGTGTGGCAAGCCTATAATCCCAGCTATTTTGGAGGCTGAGACAAGAGTAGCCCAAGTTTGAAGCCAGTCTGGATGATTTAGCAAGTCCCTGACTCAAAAATAAAAAAGATTGGGGATATAGCTCAGTGATAAAGTGCTTGCCTAGCATGGGCAAGGCCCTGGGTTCAACATAAAACAAAACAAAACCCAAAAAACCTTTAAAGTGTGCTATCATTAAGTACAGGACTCTTTGATCCTGCTTGGGTTTTAAGAAGTGTAGCAAATCAGATCAGAATTGATTAAGTGGAAAGATGAGCGCAGGAGAGGGGCAAGGTGAGATATAAAGGGTTTTCTTTATTTGTTTTTTAAACTTGAAATGGACACAAAATGAAGAATATAGAGAATGAGTTTATTTGGAAGGTAAACTCCCCAGCTGTTAGATTTAATGTAAAGATGATTTGAGTTTCTGGCTTTAACATTTGGAGAATGGCATCATTCCCTGGGAATGGAATCAACCTTAGGAGAGGGAAGATCAGTTTTGACCATATGAATTCAAGATGCCTATAATTATCTGAGTGGAGATTTTGAGTAGGGAGTTGATGAAGAAGTTCAAAATGGGCTGAAGATGGGAGAGTAGGACAGAGAAGAGATTAGAAGAGAGTGAAAAAAAAGTCCTAAATAAAAACTGTCTGTGAAAATGTGTTTGTAAGACATTAGAGTCGATACCCAGAAATTGGTGACTATTCATGAAGAAATAGAACAGTTGCTTTTATCTAACATTGACATTTGCCAGGGGTGTGTGACAGAAATAGAGGAAAGTAGCTTCTAAAATACAGAAAAGAAAGTGGCTGAAGATCGTACTAAGACTAGGATGTATTACAGTGCTTTCTATGACAGATGGAAATAGGTATAATTATGGATTTTTAAAGTACCAAACAGGGATTAGGGAGGGGTAGAAAAAAGAAAATAGAGCACCAAACATAGTTCCATGAAGTATGCATTTTAGTTTAAATCACAGTATCACAGTGCACTTCAGACTTTTTTCTTTTATTATATGTATATAATATATATACATATAACATATGTAATATATGAGTATATATATTTAGTTGTAGAGGGACATGATACCTTTACTTGATTTGTTTATTTTTATGTGGTGCTGAGGATTGAATCCAGTACGAGGTAGCACTTTACCACTGAGCTACAACTGCACATGTGAGGTACTGGGTTCAGTCCTCAGGGGTGTGTGTGTGTGTGTGTGTGTGTTTCTGAGGATTAAAAAGAGTCTTGGACATGCTAGGCATACATGGCACCAGTGAGCTACATTTCTATCCCAAAGACATCCTGAAGTTTCCATCCTTCATTCTAGCATTAGATTTAACAAGAGGAAGTCCATCCTTCTGGTCTCTACAGCCCCTGTACATTAACAGTTGTCCCTAAAACTCAGAGTAAAGAATTTAAATTTATAATTGGCTTCTTTTGCAAATTAAGGGGCGCTATTATACAAAGGAGATGATGATTTATTACTAAAAATAAATATCTCAGTTACCTCTGTGTCGCTAAATCCAAGTCAGTTCTCATTGTTTTCTTTTTAATCCTCAATGTCAATTTTGAAATGCTCTAGAGGTTAGTCCTTGGGAACGTATCCCTATTTATATACTCTCAGCAACACATCCAATCGCATAGTTTATCTGCTCTTGATTTTCTAATTTATGCCTATCCTGAACCTTCTTCACACCTTGGAATTACAGGCATATGGCTTTATGCCTGGCAGTTTTTGTTTATTTGGTTTTGGTTCTGGGAATTGAACCTATACTCTATATTTTTAGTTATCTACTAACTCCTCATCCTATTCTTCACAAGCTCTAGACTCATACCCAACTGCCTACTACTGGCTATCTCCACTTGGAACGTCTAATGCTATGTTATGCTTGTGTGTTCAAAGTTATGCTCCTGATATTACTCTTTAAACATTTCCACCCCACAGACTTCCCCATTTCAGTAAATGGAAGCTCCATTCTCATAGGCCTCAAATTTCAGTCATCCTCTCTTACATGTTACAGCCAATGGAGTCAGCCAATCAAGTTCAAATGGATTGGATTTATTGGTGAATTCTTAAGACTACAATTTCAAAACTAGTCAGATTCTAAAGTAATCCAAGTGAACATAACTTTTCATATGATTTATTGCAAGAGATTTCTAACTGATCTCAATGCTTCTGCTTCTTTCTTTGGCCTCCTTCCAGTCTCCCTCTTAACAATAGCAGTATAACAATCTTGGTAACACCTTGGAAAATTCATATCACTTCACTCTTCAGAACCTTTAAATGCCATCCATTTTCCTCATAGTAAATGCCTAAGTCCTTTCAATGGTTTTCAAGTCTTACACCACCAATGCCCTGATACCTCCCCACAACTGTTATTTGATCTTACTGCCTGCTGTGCTTTCCCATGCTCCCTCCACTGCGGCCTGGCTCACCTCCTTGGTGATTACAGAACATTAGCCAACCTCCTGCCTGAGAGAGACCTCTTGCTTGATTTAAATATCAATATTTTTACTGAAAGCTTTTCCCCCTCCCTCATCCTGCTGTGCTGGGAATTGAACCCATGGCCTTGCATGTGCTAGGAAAGCACTCTACCACCAAACTACATCCCTGGCCTCCTCTTGTTTCTTTTTTTCCTTCCCTTCTTTCCACTTTTTCCCTTTCCAGCTCATATTTCCATTCTTTAAAAAAACTACATGAATTTTTAAATAGTTTTAAAAATAAAATGTATATAATGTTTTCCAGTTGATATGAATTTATAATTGCCTTTAACAAATGTATTTTGGAAATGGCATTAAATAGAATTAAATTTATGTTCCTCATATAGAGCTTAAAGCATAGAAGAGTCACAGTTAAATAATGAATTATCTTAATATAATCATCTCTAATAAAGACTAAAAATAGCCGGGTGTGGTGGCGCATGCCTGTAATCCCAGCACTCGGGAGGCTGAGGCAGGAGGATCACGAGTTCAAAGCCAGTCTCAGCAGCTTAGCGAGGCCCTAAGCAACTCAGTGAGACCCTGTCTCTAAATAAAATACAAAATAGGGCTGGGGATGTGACTCAGTGGCCAAGTGTCCCTGAGTTCGATCCCTGGTTCCAAAAAAAAAAAAAAAAAGACTAAAAATAATTTGTGGGATGAGGCAGGAAAAATGGCCCATGTTATATGTAGGAGAGAAGCCATAAATTTTACATAGTACTACTACAGATCTTGATAGTTGAATTAATCAAGTTGAGAGAATTTGTAAGATCCTATCCATGCTGAGACTTTCAGTGTAACATATCATTTTGGAGAACAGGATCACTAAACAATGGAAATATTTTCACGTATCAATTTCAAAATGTTCTTTTCACAGCATGAACTTTCTAAAAGTGGATACTGGGCTGGGTGTGGTGTCACTCACCTATAATTCCAGAGGCTTGGGATTCTAAGGCAGGAGGATTGTTAATCTCTTATTAGCAATCTAACTATATACATCTCTAATACTGTATTCAGTATTAAGTAGTTTAGAGATGATTCAAAGTATATTAAGTATTAAGTAATTTAGAGATGATTCAAAGTATATGGGTATATGTGCATAGATTATATGCAAGTAGTATGCCATTGTTCACAAGAGACTTGAGCATCCTCAGATTTTGATATCCTTGGCATGGGTCCTATAACAAATCCCCCATGGATAACAAGGAACAACTGTATATGCATTTTTAAAAATTACACCACATAATATTTATGTATGGTTCTTAACTAGGCCTATGTAAATGGCAACTGTGATGTGCTTAAAATGAACAATTGATTAAGGCTGCTACTATTAACTTCTACTTACCCCCAATATATCTTGCTGCATTATTAGGATTTCTAATTACAAAGAATAAAATCCATTTAGCTAATTTATGTAGGAAAAGGATTTATTAAAGGATATTAAAGAGCTTACAGAATTGTTGAGAAGTTTAAAATCAGTCTTAAAACTAAGCTTCCAGAAACAGTATTCTAAATCTGCTGTGAACCCGCCTGAGATAAAAGCTGCTACTAAGTACTGCCCCACTAAACTTTATTGCAACTGTTACTGCCAGCTTCTACAGTGAAATTTCTACGTCAGGAACTTACTGTACAGCTCCTGCTGTCCCCGGTAGCTGAACGCCTCTGCAGCCAACTGCCATCAAGACGAAGACTCCATTCAGGGCTTAATTCCTCCAAAGTCTAAGTGGGTATGATTGGCAGAGCCGCTGTGCCTGATGTGTGTTTGAGTTACTGTCACTACTGTGTATTTCCATGAGGCAAATGTTCTCATAATGTGGAAATTTCTATACATATGGAAAGACTAATCAGAATATGCTGCTTAGCCATAAATATGATAAATTTCCACTGCATTCCTTAGTCTATTATTGTCCTGTGTCCTTATTAATATTAAATACTGTTAGAGTTTATTAGTTTAAAACACAGATCTGGAGCAGGTGATGGGACTGAAGCCCTGCTAGCTCCACCATCAGCCCTACTGCTGCCCTGTCTAGACTGTGTGTCCTCCGGTACATCAAATATCTTCACTGAGGCTATGAACCTCTTTCACAGAAGGTTTGAACCCCAAACTTGCCATAGCTAAGAGGGACAGAGGCCAAAATTTGAGTTCCACAAATGATAAGACACT
The DNA here is from genome assembly GCA_020662805.1 of Glaucomys volans. Classification (NCBI taxonomy): domain Eukaryota; kingdom Metazoa; phylum Chordata; class Mammalia; order Rodentia; family Sciuridae; genus Glaucomys; species Glaucomys volans. Next base: position 446,389 of record JAJEJO010000600.1, on the reverse strand, counting down.
GGCAGATGCTTAAAGCTCTTGTTGAAATATCGAGAAATCATGGCCAGGCAGGAGGATCTCTTATTGAGACCTCATGGATCTAAACAAGTGAATAGAGGTGATGAAGCTATGTATTAGGAAGAGAATTACTGAAGCTGAAGACACTGACCACAATCCACATTAGCTGTGGGCAAGGAAAAGATGAATCAGAAAATTGCAGTAAGGGAACTAAGAAAGATGGGGTATAGCTCAGTGATGGATGTTTGCCTAGCATATGTGAGGTCTTCATCCCCAGGATTGTGGAGTGGGGAGGAGATAACTAAGAATCGTATATGTTACTAGAGGAACTTTCATTTCCCTTGAAATTTACAATCATCAAGCACCCAAAATAAATGTTTAGGGTGCTAATAGCCAAAAGAAAGAACCCTGATAGAACCATGAAGTTGAAAAGCAGCATTCTAGCCCAGCGCAGTGTTGCATGCCTGTAATCCCAGACACTTAGGAGGCCGATTTAGGAGAATCACAAATTCAAGGCCAGCCTCAGCAACTTAGTGAGATCCTATCTCAAAATAAGAAATAAAAAAATGTGGGGGCTGCAGTCGTGGCTCAGTGGCAGAGAGCTTGCCTAGCAAGTGTGAGGCACTGGGTTCGATCCTTAGCACCACATAAAAATAAATAAATAAAATAAAGGAATTATGTTAATCTGTAACTTAAATAAATAAATAAACTTTATAAAGGGCTGAGAATGTAGCTCAGTGGTAAAGCACCCCTGGACTCGATCCATAGTGTGTGTGCACATACACAATAGTAGCATTTTCATATTAGCATTAACACATTGTAAGTACTTTAAATTCTTCCCTGATCAATCTTTGAACAACTTCATCCTGAGCTGCTTAGAATCCAATGAGAATGAAATAAAAGCACAAAATCAGAAGCCTGAACTGGCAGCTGTAATTAGAAAACCAGATGAGCAATGGACATGGTGGTATACGCCTGTAATCCCAGCTACTCAGGGGGCTGAGGCAGGATGATTCCAAGTTCCAAGCCAGACTGGGCAATTTAGTGAGACCCCGTCCTGAGATAAAATCTGAAAAGGCCTAGAATGTAGCTTAGTGGTAGAGTGCTTATCTGGCATGCCCAAGACCCTGAGTTCAATCCCCAACACTGCAAAATAAATAAAACAAGCAAGCAAGCAAACAACAACAACCACACAAATGTCAGATGAACATCTTATTGCAAGGAACAGGAAAAATTTTTTCAATCAGAACAAGAAATTAGAGGCTAAGAGTCATCCCTCAAATAATTCCAGAATCAATTTTGAACTTTGGGGAACATGAAGCATCTGTATCGATGATCAATTGCAATCTAGGCCCAAGAGGAGCTGAAGAACTTCTATGACTCTGAACTTTCTTTACACAACTGTAAAACATCACCAGGATCAGCTTATTCAGTGGGCTAGCTGAGTAAAAGATATGACAATTCCAATCAATGCTCCAATTAACTTTTATTTTTACACCATGTTGATGATCTCAATTTTTCAGCAAGAACTTTAGGTTTGTAATTCATTTATTTATTTTGAGCAATTCTCTAACAGTAACATTTATAGGAAGGTAGCATAAAATAATGCATAGTTATTATGATCATAGGGTATATTCCTATTAAAACATTCTTTTTTTTCCTTTTGGTGCTGGGGTTCAAACTCAGGTTCTTTTACATGCTAAGCATACACTCTACCACTGAGCTATATCCCCAGACCCCAATGCTGTCATTTCCTGACACCACTTCCGACACAAATATGTAGGTTTCCTATACCAATTCTCACCAATTGCATGTCCAGTAACTCAATTCCATTCTGACACTAACAAGTAAGAGTTTGTACAGACCACATAGGTTAAGGCATCAGGCCCACAACACTACTCCCATTCAGATGCAATCCACAAATAGGGTGCCAGGCCAACTACAAATTCAACTATCCCCAGGAGTTTGGCAAAAACAATTTATTTAACATTTATCAGTTTAGTATAGACAGCACAACTCAGAAAAATCCAAAGTAAAGCACTGAACAGGACTGATATTTCATGTCCTTGCTGGGTGCATAACCCTTCTTGCTGCTCAACCTGGACATCAACCTGGTTTAAGTTTCATTTGTTTTTCTTATCAAGGTTCATGGTATAGTCATGGTTGATTAAATCACTGGGCATTGGTGATTAACTTCAATGTCTTGCAGGTGTGGTGTTTGGGTGGGATAGAGCTGACCCTCTAATTACTAACCCTCTAATTACTTGATTGCTGTTTCCCTCCACCAGTCCCCATTGTTGCAGCTATCTAGGAGTCCCCAAGTTGAGTCATCTAATTAGCATACAAAGATAATCTTCCCAGGAGATTTGTAGGGTTTTAGGAGCCACTGTGCAAGGAATCTCTGACAAAAAATCATGTATTTTTAATTACACTACAATCTCACTTGAAAGATTAAGATGTTGCCACGGTTTTGTGAATAAAAGATTCTCAGTCTAAGTTTTATCCTTCCTGTTATTTGTGAAAGTTAATGAATGACTCATGTAATGACTTAGTCCTAGTAATTTGTCTACCTTCACGTTGATTCAGAAATTTTTGTCAAATATAGCCCTTTTAAATGTACAATGAGTGTTTTATATGTACTATAATCAAAAGAGTGCTTTAATTTAAACTAATTATTTACCATAATTGATACTTAACTAACAATTGTCTATAATTTGCGTAAAGTGGAAAAGTATAAAATACCACTTCAGACATGAAAGGTAAAGCAATACTACTTTCTTAGATGGTAAACCTTACGAAGGACATCATGAGTAGGTTAAATTAGACCTTGAAAAAGGGTAAGTCTAGTACTGGGGATATAGCTCAGTGATAGAGCCCTTGCCCAGCTTGTGTGAGGTCGTGGGTTTAATTCCCAGCACCACATACACAAAGAGAGTAAGTTTGGGTTTTGAGTCTATTATAAATGTGATGTTTCCCTCTTCTCTGATAGAGCTTTCAAACTTTCTTTTTTCCTTTTTCTTTTTTGGTGTCTGGGGTTGAACCAGAGCCTTGAGGATGCTAAGCATGCTATGCCACTGAGCTAAACCCCTAGCCCATCTCTGCTTGATCTTTTTTTTTTTTTTTTTTAATGTTCTGGGATTGAACCCAGGGGCATTTTACCACTGAGCTACATCCCTTCTTTATTTTTTATTTTGAGACAGGGTCTCACTAAGTGGTTAGGGCCTCACTAAATTGATGAGGCTGGCTTTGAACTTCCAATCTTCCTGCCTCAGCCTCCCAAGTCGCTGGGATGACAGGCATGTACTACCTTGCGTGGTGAGGACACTGGCTATATTGGATTAAACTCCCCCTTCTGCTCCAGTGTGTGCTCACTCATCTTAATTTATATCTTAATTGTGTCTGCAAAGACCCTATTTCCAAATAAGGCTTCATTCACGGATATGGGAGTAAAGACTTGAACATCTTTTGGAGGGTTAAAATTAATCTCACAACAGATGATAACAGTACTAAGTATATTATTATGTTATTTTCATGGATAACTCTTGGACTTCCTTAATTCCTCAAACATTGTCAATCGTTGTTTTTTAATCTTTACTTGTTTATTCTATATTTTTATTTTGTATTTTTAGTACTGGATATTGAACCCAGGGCACTTTACTATGGAGCTACATCCCTAGATCTTTTTATTTTTACTTTTAGAATTTGAGACAGGGTTCCACTAAGGTGCTGAGGATCTCTCAAAGTTGCTGAGGCTGGCCTTTAACTTGCAATCCTCCTGCCTCAGCCTCCCAAGTCACTAGGATTAGAGGTGTGCACCAACGTGCCAGGCTGATATTTACTTCTTTATTCTAAAGGTATCATCAAAAAGGATTCAGAAGAAGGCACTCCACTCTCCATGAACCTCCACATGTTCAGTTATTTGGAATCTCTCTGAACACTGTCCTTTAGGGTTTTTAGGGAGGCTCATTACATAAGCATGACTGACTAAAGCATTGGCTATTGGTGATCAACTTAAACCTTTAGTTCCTTTCCCCTCCCCAGAAGCTAGGGGGAGGCGCTGAAAGCCCCAACCCTTTCATCCTGTCTTGTTCGTTCAGGTTCCAGACACTTCCTGAAACTACCCAGGGACTGACAGCCTTCTGTATGTATTTATTTATGGTTTTTTTTCTTTTTCTTTTTTCTTTTGGAACTGGGCTTTGAACTCAGGGGCCCTGGGCCACTGAGCCACATCCCCAGCCCTATTTTGTATTTTATTTAGAGACAGGGTCTCACAAAGTTGCTTAGGGCCTCACTAAGTTGCTGAGGCTGGCTTTGAACTCACGATCCTCCTGCCTCAGCCTCCCAAGTGCTGGGATTACAGGTGTGCACCACCACGCCTGGCTGTATGTATTTATTTAGTTAGTGTGGGTGCACGGATGCATGAGATTGAACCCTGGGTCTTGCACTTGCTAAGCACACTTATTTCCAATAAGTTGCACCCCCAACCTTTGTACTATTTTCTTGTAGAAAAATGCAGAGAAATTTAAAAGGTTTTTGCTTTATTTATTTGTTTTTTCCAGTATTGGGAATTGAACCCAGTACTGAGTTACATCCCCAGCCCTTTTTACTTTTTATTTTGAGACAAGATTTCCCTAATTTGCCAAGACTGGCCTTGAACTTGCCATCCTCCTTCCTCTACCTCTCAAAATGATGGGATTACAGGCTTCTGCCACTGTGTCCGGCTGCACTGGACATTCTTTAAGCAAAAATAAGATAAATTAAACAACATTGCCATAAAAAGCTTTTGTTTTTGGCCTACTTTTTCCAGTTTTCTTCCTATTCATTCAAACTCTTAAACATTCATTCATTCATTGAGTATTTCTAAGTTTCAGGAGCCAGTAGGGACCAACCCACAAAAGAGCAAAGGTTCTACACTTATGGATTTTACATTAAACAGCTAGTGCATCAAACATTTTTTGCTCTACTAAGCCCTTACTATCTTCTTTGTGTTTGATATTTGTCATATATGTCTCCCCCACCATTGCAGTCATGAGCATCTCCTACAGTACCTAATATGGTGTTTTCATGGCATGAGTTCAGTTTTGTTCAATGAATGGGGGTAGTGGAAGAATGAAGTGAAAAGAAGAGAGGAGGACGGACCTAATTTGGCCTTGTTTCTTTCTGTTTCTGAGAGAGATAAGATTTGTCTCTCTGCTCCCCTACCCCTCCTGCCTTTCTTGAACAAGGCCAACTTCTCTCTTATTCTTTAGAATACCAGGGGAATTCCTTCTCTGTGTTCCCTCTAGTAGTCTTAGTAAGAACTGAAGATTCGCTTGAAACTCACATTAATTTCATTCTAACAAGTGATTAGGTGCATGTGATGATTAGATCTTAAAAAGATAACATCTCCTTATCTCCAAAGAGTTCCATTATTAGCCAGCATTTTTCATGTAATTCATGTCTGACAAAAACATGTAACATTTTTAGAGTAAAAACGTAAGTCCATGCATGTAAGTTTACACACCTGCAAAAAAACAAAACAGAGCAACAACAAGACTACCATTGTACCATCATTAAGAAAGATGAATTGACACCTTCCCATCCCCACTCCCTGTTCCTCTTGCTGAAGAACTCTTCCTGTGTTCCTCCCCATCTCTCTTAAGAGTCTGAGGTTCTCAGTCTGCTGGTCTCTTGCTCAGGTTTGCAGGGTCAGGATTTCTCAGCCTTGCCCAGCGTTGGATCCATCTTGCGTTCTAGTAACTTCTCTCCATTTGTGTGTGTGTGACACAATGAAAAACATTTATTCAAACCACAATATACAGTCTTGAAATTTAAAAGGTTTGAGATCAGAGAACTTTTTCTTTTTCTTTTCTCCTCCTCCTCCTCCTCCTCCTCCTCCTCCTCTTCCTCTTCCTCCTCCTCCTCCTCCTCCTCCTCCTCCTCCTCCTCCTCCTCCTCCTCCTCCTTCTTCTTCTTCTTCTTCTTCTTCTTCTTTTTTGTACTGGAGATCATTCCCAGGGGTTCCTTATCACTAAGCCATATCCCTAGCTCTTTGTATTTTTTCTTTTTGAGACAGGGTCTCACTAACTGGCTTGGGGTCTCTCTAACTTGCTGAGGCTGGCTCCAAGCTTGTGATCCTCCTGTCTCAGCCTCTGGAGTCCCTGGGATTTTAGGCCTGTACCACCATACCTGGCAGGATCAGAGAACTTTTCACTGGCCTCCCACATCCATAGAATGCAAACAGTGGCAATTTTTTTGTAGGTAGTTTTCATTTCCATGATTCCAAACTTTATTTAATTAACTCTAGAGGATTTCAAACATGAGTTGTAATTATAGAATATGTTCTCATAAAAATTTAAATACATAATAAGTATAAAGTGAAAAAGTGAAATGAGAGATTTTCTACACAAAAGTAAGTGATATGTAAAGTATACTTAATTTCCCAAAATTGGATACCTCAATCATTCTGTTCAGAAACTCATTATTCACTAGGAAGTGCTCATGAATGACATGCAGGTGGAGCACTGCTATCGCAGTGGTAAACATACTTGGAGAGGCCACAGGGGGCTACAACATGATCCAGGAGGACCCTACAAAGGCTGGTGGGCAAAGGGTCTGCTCCTGGGGTGTGACACAAGTCCTTTCCAGGAGACTATCCACCTGAGGGATAGGGAAGAAGCCAGTGGTCTGAAGCCAGGAGGCCAAACTCACATGCCAAACTGTGGGGAGGTCACAGTGCCCAGTGTCCCGTCTTGAGCAGCATGCCCTCCAGGTGCAGCTTGCTGTCACTCTCCAAGTAGGGCTGGTGCAGGCACATTGATAGGTAGCTCAGGGTGGGGTAACAGTCTACCATGTGTGCCAGCTCTGAACCCATGGTGTGCTTCAGAGGGGCTCCTACCTATATATGGCAGATAGCCTCATAAAAGTAGGTTGTAGGCCATACAAAACTGATGGGGACATTCACTCTCCTCCCTATAATGGTAATTTTCTGGTTCACCAAGTTCTCTTGGTAGTAGTTCAAGACAGCTTTTCCATTTCACCAGTATTTTGGTCAAACCATCCAAGGTGCCCTGCAGTTCATATAGCGTCTCAAGCTCCTTATCATATATTCTGGATAGATCTTTTCTTCATTTCCATTGGAAGCTGGGCTGCTGCTATCGAATTCTATCTTGTCTTTACTCCTTCCATGTGGTCAGAAGACATCCCAGGAAGGACACTCTTCTTCATCTTGCTGACCACTTAGTTCCTAGGTTTGCATCCTGCAAACCAGCACACTGTCTATGTTCTCCGTGGCCCCAGGAGGCTCTCTTCCTATCCAGTTTGTAACTTTAGAATTCCATAGGTTTGTTGTCATTTTTCTGATGGGCTGTGCAAAAGCAATGGACTGGAAATGGAAGAACCTTTGTTCCAGGCCCAGCTCTGCCATCAACCAGTGGGATCTTGACTGATCTGGGTTTCTTCTTTTGTAAAACGAGGCTGCTAGATTCAATCATCTTCAATTTTCCTTCCCTTCTAAATTTCAACGATTCTACAATCCAGGCATGACCTCTTAATATCTGATCTTTTTTGGTTTTGTGAGCTTAGGCCAAGGTCACTCTTCCTAGGCCCCACCCCTACCCTATTTCCCTTGCCTCTGTTTCTGTTTGATCTTGCATCCTCTGCAGCTGCTGTGTTAGCATAGCTTTGTCCTCTAAATGCTTGGCCTTGTTTCCTGCTCTCCCTAGGCATTTATATACTGCCTTGTGTTCTCTCTCTCTCTCTCTCTTCATCTATTTATTTTTTGCAGTGCTGAGACCGAACAGAGCCTTGCACATGCTAGGTAGGTATTCTACCACTGAACCACCCCACAGTTCTGCTCTCTTTTTATGTGTATGTGGTGTGTGTGTGTGTGTGTGTGTGTGTGTGTGTGTTTAACAATTTTTTTTAGTTGTCAATTGACCTTTATTTTTATTTATTTATATGTGGTACTGAGAATCAAATGCAGTGCCTCACACGTGCTAGGCAAGCGCTCTACCACTGAGCTGCAACCCCAGCCCTATATGTGTTGTGTTTTGTCTCCTACCTACGAGTGACTTTGGGAGCCCTGTCTTATATCCTAAACCTACCTTTCAGGTTACCTGCCAGTAGTGGACTTCCAGGAAATATTTATTTCTTCATTGAAGAGTGTCTTGAGAATTTATGTACCATTTCTATAAAAGTTGTGTGTGTGTGTGTGTGTGTGTGTGTTCCTGTGCACATGCACGTACATGCACGAGTGTGTGTGTGTTTTGAGATAATCCTGGGTAAAAATAGCTTTGGTTTGCCTGATATAACTTATTTCCATGTAATGATGCTATGCATTCTTCCTTTATAACCCTCTCTGCAAGTTCCCTTAAAAGAGCTGTTTTTATAAATGTTTTGAACCATTTATGTTCTTATGGGAACAATTTCTCCCCAGGGATTCCATTAAACTTGTCTGTCAGGTTGTTTGGTATTTTATTTTGTCAGAGAGTTACTCAGAATTATTAGGTCACTCCACTCCCCAGAACCCTCTAGTGGCTTCCCATCTCCCGGGGAGATCCCGAAGCCAGGTCTGAATTCTGTGGCCTGTGCTGAGCTACCATCCTCACCACCTCTCTGACCTTGTCACCCACCTCCCTCTTACTTTGCTCCACTGGCTTCCTTACTGTTGTTCAGTCACATGAAGCACTTCCCACCAGCAGGCTTTTGCATCTTCTGTTCCCTCTGCCTGAAAGACTCCTTTTGGTGGAGGAATTGGACCTCCAACCCAAAAAATCATACCCAGCCCTTTTCATTTTTTATATTGAGGCAGGAGCTCAGTAAATTGCTGGGGCTGGACTTGAACATTCGATCCTCCTGTCTCAGCCTCCTGAATTGCTGGGATTATAGGCTTTTGCACCACCATGCATGCTTTTTAAGGTTTCCCTGTGGAAAGGCCTTCTCCAGCAATCCCATCTGAAGTGGAACACACACCACTTTGCTGGTCACTATCAATCCCCCCTATTCTATTTCAATCCTTTTGATTGAACTCATCGTCAACTAACATTTTATATTTATCACTTTATTTTCTCTCTTCCTCTCTTGGATGTAAGCTCCATTGAGAGTAGGAACTTCTGTTCTCTTCTGCTGTGTCTCTGGCAGAGTAGTACCCAATAATTACTTTCATATGAAATGAATACATGCTGGAAAAAACAGATCCGCCTGAAAAAAAATGTGGGGTTAGGTAAGTGGTAAATTTACTTTTAGTTAAAGTAAATTACGTTTATGTGTTTATGTAATTATATTCCTTATTTCCCTACTACATCAAAGATGTAGCATTTGTAGACTCAGTAAAGATTGAAAATTGGCTAAATAAAGGGGATTGGTTTGACCTTTCTAAAAATATTGAAAAGGTTCATTTCATTAATTTTACCTTAATTAGCATAAGCTTAAACGCTAAAAAATGATGTATCTTCATGACCACTAGGTGGCAGAATATGCACACATACTTCACAGAGAGAGGCTTTCTCACCTTTGGGGAGCAGTTAATACTTAAAAGAGTACTTGATAGTAAATACGTTCATGAACAATATTCATGATGCCCCTGTGAAGAGGAAAAACAGGCATTTTTATCTGTTTACTTTTTAAAGCAAGCTCTGAAATTATATAGACTTGTCCACCTGGGCTGGAACTGGAAACCCATGTCCCTGGCCTGCTGGGCAAGGTTCTTTTTACATTTCCACTCAGAAAGGAAGGTGACCTTTCAGGAAACTTGATGTTATGTCTAAACTTGACCTGATAAAATAGGCTGAAAATTCAAGTCCTTTTTAGCTTTAAAAATGTGAACAAACCAGAAAAGTTTTCCAACCTTTTGATTTGGGATGGATCCTGAAATGCATCTCTTTCTGGGTCTCCTCCAACTTCCAAATATGTTTTGGGGGAAAACAGCTTAACTTATGGAGCTTTTACGTTGTCAGCAGACTGTCCCAGGGAGGACCAGGGTGCCTGCTCATGTGACAGCATGTACCTGAAAGTTTCTGCCTCTTAAATGGTTGAGTGCTTTGGGGTGTGTTTTCTGTGAAGAACCAGGGTATGCAATTCACATTAGCATTAATAGGAACTGCACCCACACTGAGTCCTGGATGGATCTGGAAGGAAACAAAAGTGGAATAGCAGAAAAATTACCTACATGTAAAAACTATTTAATGAACTGAAGTTCATTAAATATTGCTGTTGGGTTTTTAAAGTTTACTATAAGCAACTGATTGTTGCCTTTTTAGCACAGGTTCTATTGGAAGAAATGTGATTCAATGAAATTCCATCATTAATTGTGCTTTCCTATAGTACTGTGTGGTATGAGAAGGAATTTAAGCTAAGTTCTTGGATGTGGTCCTAGTTTAAGCTACTTGCTGGCTATGTGACCTTCAGCAAGTGATTTGACCCCTTTAAGTTCCCCTTTTCTTGTGTGTAAAATGAGTATTATCATTCTTGCTTTGTGGAGGTGGAACCAAGATGAAATGAGATAAAGATTATGGTAGAGGTTTAGAAACTAAAATATTTGCATATAAAGTTATTGTTATTGTCACAAAGGTGGGAGAAAACATGGTTTTTATTAAAGCTAGAAGACCTTGCTAGTTATTGAAATTGGGTTACTTTATTCATATTGCCAACGTCAGTTTTCTTGCTGGGAAAAGAAAATGAAGTAATCATCAAGCTATTTATTGGACCCGGATTTTTTCCTGCCTTTTTTTTTTTTTTTTTTTTTTTTGATGCTGGGGATTGAAGCCAGGGGCTTAGCACATAACATGCTACCACTTAGCTATACTCCCATCCCATTATTGAGTATCTTTGAGGTACCGAAGACTTTTCTAAGTTCCTTGTATAATAACTAACTTAATTGGGAAAAAGCATCCCAGCTTACTGTGTTGAGTTGGCATTGTACAGAAATTAATGGTCTAGGAACATTGTTTTCTTCCCCTTTGTACAGGCATAATGCACTCCATTAAAGATGTAAGATCTTAGCTATGTGGGTTTGATGACAGAAACTAACAAAGTATTCTCTAAATAATGAAAAAAATAACTAAATCTTTACACTCATTTCTGAAGTGGATTGTCTAGTTGATCATTAAAATTTTACATTTTAGAACTGGAGGAGCCTTCAAACAATATAATCAAACCTCTTTATTTTACACGTGAAGAACATGAACTTGAGAGGTGAGATAAGTGATAGAGGACACATCGTTAGTTATGGGCAGAATGGAGATTTGAAAATAGCCAGTGGCTAGGGCTGGGGATATAGGTCAGTTGGTAGAGTGCTCTCCTTGCAAGCACAAGGCCCTGGGTTCAATCCCCAGCACTGCAAAAAAAAAAAAAATCATGAGAAAATAGCCAGTGGCAGGTTTCCAGGACATTTCCTTGTTTCAGTTCCGGTAATGGCAGGTTCAAAGAAATGTGAAACAGAGGGTTACTCTTATGGCATTTAGTCCAGGTGGAGAGAGAAGTGAGAATCAGTACCCAGAAGCTTAGAGAGAGCACAGAGGTGGGAGATAACATAGGCATGGTGACATTGCTTCAAGGCGGAGAATTTGAACTGGATGCAGGAGAACCAGTAAAATGCAGTAATCCAAAGGAGGGAACAAACATTCCAGAAAGAGAAAATGCATATCTCAAAGAAGGGAAACAAGGGGGCAGAATTTGTAGGAGTTAAACTTCACATTAAGAAGTGGTTAAAATGGGTGATAGGCTGGGTCTAGAGTATCATGCAAGATTTGTCCTTCTTCTATGAACAATGGGAACCATCAATTAACTAATTCACTCATTTTCTCAAAGAGATGTTTGTTGAACTGCTCCCAAGTGTTGTGCTCAGTGGGCACTAGAAGTATAGTACTGAACAAAAAGGATTTGGTGTCCACCATCAAGGGGATTCAATGTAGTACTGAGAGATGTTGGTAAAGTGCTAAATCAATTACAAATTCAGAAATGCTGTGGAGATTCAAGGACAGAATTCTTTGTGGAAGAATAATAGAGAATGCCTTCTTGCCCAGGACAGCCTCTCTGAACAATTGGTAGGAGGCCCACATGGCTAGAATATTTTGAGCACCAGAGCCTGGGAAAAGGCTGGGGAGTGAGTGGGGCTGGATGAGAATTCCCCTAAGTGCAAGGAAAGCTCTCAATGAATTTTATGTGTTTAAGGAGAAAGAGTGATATGGTTTGATGTATATGTTTTTAAAAGCCACTTTTTTGCTGCTGTCTAAGGAACAAATTGTGAGTTGAAGTAGGGAGATAATTACTGGTAGGTCATGGCAGAAATTCTCAAGGGAGACAGAGGTCCTTTTAATTAGGGTCATAGCAAAGGAGCAATGAGGCATAGCATCTTCATAACAGTGAAGATAGATGGACTTGAGAGATACAATCTGAAGGTAAATTCTCCATGACTTACAGATGTGAGGTATGGTGGAATGTGTGGTGGGTGAATGGTGGCCCTCAACAGGTGTATTGATATTTTAATCTTGAGAGCCTATGAGTGTGGCCTCATTTGGAAAAAGGCCTTTGCAGATATAATTAAGAATTTCCAAATTATATCACCCTGGATTTTTATCCAAGTGGGTTCTAAATCCAATCACACATGTCATTATGAAAGACACACAGAGGAGAGACACAGTCAAAAGAGGGGTCATCATGTTTGCCTAGCATGCAGAAGGCCCAGGGTTCAATCCTCAGTACCAGGAAAAAATATGGAGAAGGTAATGTGAAGATGGAAGCAGAAATTGGTATGATTCAGCCACAAGGTATGCCTGGAGCCACCCAAAGCTGGAAAAGGCAAGAAAGATTCTCCCCTGGAGCCTCTAGAGGGAGCACAGCACTGCCGATAGACTCATGTCCAGACTCTGGCCTCCAGAATTATGATGATGATGATGATGATGATGATGATAAAAATAAAAATAAATTTCTGTTGTCGAAGACACTAACTTTGTGGTAATTTGTTATGGCAGTTACAGGAAAGTAATACAGAAAGTGGGAAGTCCATGTTGACCCACTCCCCAAGTTTCTGGTGTTTGGTGGTATACTTCACTGAGTTGAAGAAGTCAGGTTTCTGACTTCAGGGGTGGGGAAGGAATCAAGAGTTCTAGTACCAGTGTGTTAAGTTTGAAATGCTTGTGAGATGTCTAAGCAGAGGGGGTCAATCATATCTGGAGGGAGCAATCTGTTAGAGAAGAGGTTGGGAGGAAAGATAAACGGGGCGTTGTCAGCACACAGATTACATTTAAACCACAAAAACTGATGCAATCCCTTCTGATGCAGTCTCTTAGAGAATATAGAGCCACAGTGACACACATTGTTTCCTTTTTTCTTTTTTGCTGTGCAGTTTTGAAGGGGATGGGGAGTCAAACCCAGAGCCTTGCTATGCTAAGTGAGTGTTCCACCACTGAGCTACATTTCCTGCTCCCAGCTCCTGACCTACACTGAGGCCAGCTGTAGAAATCTGGTCTTTTAAAAAAATTTTAAAAAACTTTCTCACCTCTACTGCCTTCAAATTTTAAGAGACACATATTACGGGAAGAGCATGCCCAAAAGGGAAGGCAGTGTAATTCCAGAGCAAAATAATGCTATTCTGCCTTCCCAGATGCTTTTTCTGTCTGTTAACTAAGGTCAGGGCTTCTATACTTAGAGATTCATTCCTTTAGATATTAAAACATAAATATTCCTTGGGAGAAGTCATTCATAACCTTTTCCTTTACATCTTAGGATTTGTTTATCAGATACCGTACTTTCCCAAGAGCAGGTTATGATACAGTGGCAACAAAAGTGTGAGAGAACAAACACATGAACCTCCTGGTGAAAGTTGGGCAGGCTGAGTAGAAAAGGACCATGAAGAGGACTTAAGACTTAAGTCTGACCATCTGTGAGACCTCAGAGCTTTCCTGGCAGGGAGAATAAACAGTCCAGAGAAAAATTCCTCACCAATTGGCCATAGCTGGAAAAGTCACTTATCAAACTTCTTTCCTCACCCCCCTGGTGTGCCTCTGATACAATCTGAGCAGACACACCTTCTCCAGAATCAAAAGAGAAGTGGAAGAAACACCAGTGACAGACTGATGGCTTACAGTATCAAGAGAGGAAATTTACTGCCCCGACTTCCCAGGGTTTTGTTAAGGGCTCTTCTGAAGTTTCTGCCTTCTCCAAGGTGATGGCTACTTTCATTGCCCTGATGTCATCTCTTGTCTCCAACATTTGGCTAGCACCAGCCCACTGTGACTGCAACAGATGCCCGCATCTGCCGGATTCCCTGCATCCCTTGCACCTGACCCCAGACCTTCCCACTTGTTGTACTCTCTGAGTGAGGGTTTCAGAATGTGAATACACTTGCTTTTCGGTGCTTCCCAGTGCTCCTTGCAAAGAAATCTTTCATGTGTTGCTTGATCCTCCCTTTGCCCTGTATTTCCTGATTTGCTTTCTGAGATTCAGCTGCATGGACAATCATTCAGTTTCTCCTGCTGTGCTAGCCCTCTCCCTTGGTCCCCCACCCTGCATCAGGGATACTGTCTTGACTTCTTTCTTTCCCCACTGTATTAACTCCTGCTGTTTTCAGCCTTATGGCACTATATACCTTTTCTGTCTTGTACTCATGAGAGTTGTAATTACACACACACACACACACACACACACACACACACATTCTCTCTCTCACACACACACACACAAAATGGATTATTTGATTAATGTTTATCTCCCCTACCAGATTTTAGTTTTCATGAGGGCAGGTGTCTTGTTCAGGGTGGCATCCCTAGCAGCCAGCTGTGCGTGGCTTGTTAGAGGGTCTCGTTGTATGTTGGCTGAATAAATGAAATGAATGGATATGTATTGCCATTAATTACTGAGTTGCCAGATGAATTCTAAGATTCTCGGCGTGGGGCCTTCTGAGTGGATCTTTAGGGTTTGAAAAGCTATTAGTAATATTGAGTCCGGTTCATCCTTTCCTGGAGAATGCTCGTTCCTTGAGCACAGGAAGGGAACTGTTATCTAACAGCTTCCACTTATGAGCATCAATACTTGTCCCAAGTAAAAGGAGAGAAATTGTTGCAGGCCCAGGGAGAAATGGTGCCTCTTCTGAGCTTGCAACCATCAGGAAGGTTTTCTCTGACTGTGGTTTATGAATGAAAAGTTTAGTGAAGGCTGATGTCTGCCCCAGCAGAAGATAAAACACAATATTCTTCTATGAATCACAAAAAGGTGCTATACACACCCACACCTTAATAATGTGCATTGGTTTTTTTGAAAATGTTTGGCTTTGTTGAAAGAAGAAAGAAAATAAGAGCTAAACCTAATCACTTTTAATAAAAAGGAAGACGCAGGAGTTAAGCTTGATAAAATTACCAAAATTTAGGGGAAAAGTCAGTAACATGCCTCAAATGTAGTTCAAATGTTTCTCCCAAAGATTGTCTTCTATACATGACTCTAGTCCTTGGAGTCATGACAATATGGTGTACATCTGTACATTTATTTTCTCAAGGCTTGTGTTAATTATCCACAAAGAAAAAAAAATCTCAAAATGTTTTATGTTCTGCTGTTCTACTCTTTTAAGTGCCAAAACAGGAACTTCTAAAGCTTTGACAGAATTGGTTGCAATCCCTTTGAAAGTTTTATTAACATAGGCAGAGTATGGTTTTAATATTTTGTATTATGATCACCCAAATCTATTTTCTGTGATTCGTTCATGCTTGATTCTACCATCTTTTAACTAAACAAAGTCAGCAGTTTTTACCTTGTAAAAAGATTGGACTTTTATTGTTTTTTAAAATATAATGCAAGTGTGGACTGGGCTTGCAGTTCAGTGATAAGAGCACTTGCCCAGGATGTATAAGGCCCTGAGTTAAATCTCCAGTGTGTGGAGTGAGGAGGGAGCACTAAACATAGTGCAATGATAATTTTTAAGTTTTTTTACTTTTTGGTACCTGGAATTGAATCCAGGGGCACTTAACCACCAAGCCACATCTCTAACCCTTTTTACTTTTTATTTTCAGATGGAATCTCACTAAGTTGCTTAGGGCCTCACCAAATTGTTGAGGCTGGCCTTGAACCTTTGATCCTCTTGCCTCAGCTTCCTGAATTGCTGGGATTTATAGGCATGTGCCACCACACCCAGTGCAGTGATGATTGATGAACAAACCAAGTATTAATCAGAAGATTTCTCTGTCCACAGAGAAAGGAAGTGTTGATACCCTATGAGAGATTAGTATCTACACTGATTTTAATGTAAACATCAGAGACATTCCATTGTGAACACATTTCTTTCTTCTGAAGAAATTCTGTTCATGCATGTTGTATTTTCTAGTATTTATGGATTTAGAAATATAAATAAATCAAAGTGCTTACTTTCATGCCTCAATTGATATTTTGAGGCAGTAGTTGAAACTTAAATTCTTTTAGTAATCTGAGAATTTTTTAAAATAAAAAAGTATGAGAAAACAGGTTTCTAACAGCTAATCTGGTACCATAATTGTCTTGGTTATTCATATTTTTTCAAAGCTTCATTCCAATTTCACAGATCTCTTGTCTTTGGAACATAAATAACTGGCTACTTAGTAGTTGCATGAAAAACAAGATGTTATCCATTCTAGATGAATTTATAAGCAGAGTATATCTAAAACAAAATAGAATTCTTAGGTCAACAATCTCCAACAAGGGGTAAATAAGGTAGTTTTAATGCAATGCCCAAGCAGAGGGTATTTCAGCAAAAAATAAAGGTTAAAACATTTGATTAAAATAAGTAATTTTTAAAATTAAAAGTTTATTTTAATTAGTTATTATAGCCATGTAAACCCAAGCCTCAGATCCTTGTTTCTTTTTTATTGTTGTTAAAATTGTACTGTAAGCCATAGAAAAATTAGTTTCTTAAAAAAAAAATAGTGTTCAAACTGGTCTTAACTGTGTTTTCAGGTTTTATGAAGATGTGGACCCTTTGGCCTAACTGACATTTAGGAATTGAAGAAAATGCCTAGACGTGGAAAGTTAACTTGTCAACATCAAGAGATCTGGAATGGGATAAAGAACCATTTCCCATCATTCTTTTTCTTTTCTTTCTTTCTCTTTGTTTCTCTCCCTTCCTCCCTCTCTTTCTTTCATGGTACTGGGGACTGAACCCAGGGCCTCAAACTTGCTAAGCCAGCACCCTATTGCTGAGCTGTACCTCCAGCCCCCATCATTCTTTATGTCACTAACTGAGCAAGTATTGAAGTGTCTTCCATACTGTTCAGGGTGCTGAGAATACAAAAGAGTAAAAAAGACCAAAATCTTAGCCTTAGCAAGCTTCTGTGTTGATTGGTTGAGGTAAAATACTTACTCCTTGACCACATCTTTTCTTACTCTAAGAATAACTCCTGAAGGAAGGATAGATAGCATAGAGGGAAGGGAGGGGTGGGGGCGGGATGGGGGGTAAAAATAATAACAGAATGTGTGACAGATACCATTGCCCTGTGTACATGTATGAACGCACAGATGGTGTGACTCTACTTTGTGTACAACCAGTGAAACAATAGCTGTACTCCATTTGTGTTCAATGAATCAATAAGTAAATAAAAAAAATAA